>RXOD01004335.1:0-23891 GCA_005223375.1 Amoebophrya sp. AT5.2
CAGCCGGTGGCCCCGGCGGGGGAAGTTGTAACGGCGTGGAACTCAGCAGCCAGGATCTGCGCGCCCTGGAGGGGGTGCTGCGCTCCGTGCTGGTGGGGGGAGCTGCGGCTGGAGGAGCATACAGTGGGGGATTCGTGGGAGGTGCCAACAGTTTTTTTATTTTTCCATATGGGCGGAGGCGGTACTATATTTCAAAATTTGATCATGTCCACCGCTGTCATGATGCTCCTGGTCTCCTGATCATGATTTCCAATGGATTTGATCATGAACATGATTTCCAATGGATTTGATATAATTATAAATTAATTTCATGATCAGGTTCATCATCGAATCCCTCACTGTCGTTCCCCATCCCGAGTTTTAAGTGGCAGCACGTAACGCCCATCGTGCCGCAGCCGTCCGAGATCGTCGCCGGGGAGATGGGCGGAGAGGAGATTGGGGGGCGGAATCGAGCGTCCGCTTCTACGTCGAGCAGCTTTATGCAGCAACAGCTTCTAGCGCCGGGTAGTTCGGCGCAACGGCAACTTCTTCTGGCAACTTCCAGCGCCGGGGGTAGTTGTAGCTCCTCGTCTGCTGCGGAAATCGCGCACACGCATGCCGCACTGGCCGCGGTCAACGGAACCGTGGTCGTGCTGAAGCTAGACAAGATTGGCCTCAAGGACGCGGAGATTAACCACGGTTGAACCTATTTACTACCTCGCTCAACATCATCTCTAGTTAGTAGCATCGCTAGCAATTGAAGTGCAATACATAGCCGCAAATGAAGTGAGCAGAGAGAAGTAGTATTGCTGTCTTGACGTCGTCGCGCTCTGCTGTGGTGATCGATGTAAATGAGCGACACCGGGTAGTGCCCCCGCATTGGTTGCAGTGGTGCTAGTAGCTAGAGTGAAACAGGTTCTCAATCTCAGTCTCATCTCGTGCTTCGGCTCAGTAAACTTGTGGCGCCTCACTTTTGTGTGGGGTCTTCGACTCGTCTGGTCCAATCGGTGAGTCTTCTCCTGTGGGTGTAGAAGGGTAGCTTTGTTATATACTTAGTGGAGGAGATGGGATGCTCCTGCACCCTTAAATATAAGTAATTTATAGGTCAACGGCTGCTCTTCTAAGGAAAGTTACATCGACCCGTTTCTGAACGTGATCGTGACGGACCACCGGCACCAGGTGATCGACGAGCACACCCTTTCCCCCACGTTGTCCGAGAAGCGCGCCACCCACGTGCACTTCGGGGGGCACGCGGTCTACTTGAGGCTCAGCCTCGAGGACATGCACGCGCTGGGGGCGACCATCTTTTACCCACATGGGCCGAGGATAATGCATCTTCTTTCGCTTTTTATGGGCTATGCTGGCCGATCCTGTCGTGCCTCTCTTGTGTCTGGCCATCATTGTCACTCGATGTTATTGCCGATAGCTTACAGCTCTGCCGATGAAGCCAGCTGTCCTGCAGATCCAGACGCGGCTGGATCAAGGACATTGTGCGTCGGGTGCAGCTACAGGCCATCGATGCCTATAGTAGCTTGCTGATGGGTATCGATCTTCACTTCTTTCAATGCATCCAAGTTTTGGCCCCCTGTGTAAGTACTTATATATTTTTTCAAGAACGGATGGAACTGGAAAGTGAAAGATAGAAGTGCGAAGGTGCGTGACGCCATTAAATGGCGTTTGGTTTTAACGGTTCTTGGAGTCCACCGCGTGGACACCTTCTTCTTGAAAGAAGCCGTTCATCGGATGACGGTGTCCACGCGGTGCGGGAGCTTTAAGAAGGAGGTTGGGGGAGGTTGGGCGATCTCTTTTCTATTTCCTCTGTCATGACCGCTGCCCCAGGAACACGTGCGTGATGTGCATGCAGCTAGATGGACCAAACCGTGCGATTCGTAGTCCAGTTTCTAAACAAACACAAAGACTAATAGAAGTCAGTGCGAAGGAGAACGAGAAGGTGCATTATGAATGGTTTTGTCTTTAAGGGTTCTTCGAGTTCAAGCACTACAAGCCGTTCAAGAAGAAGGTGTCCACGCGTTGCTGGAGTTTCATGGAGCTGGGCGAGCTTAAGAAGGACACCGACACCGTGCTCGAGATCTATCACAAGCCGACCGACCTAAGGAAGAAGAAAATAAACCTGCACTCCGTGAAACCGCTCTACCTTCACCTCAAACCAAGCTTCATCAGCTGAAGATATCGATTATAAAATATCGACACAGGAATAGGATCGATAGCGGAAGGACCAGCTAGGGTTCCAATGCCCGCTGCCGCAGCACCCGAGGACCATAAGGAGTCGAGCTCCATACTGTTTGTCTCTGAAAAATTCGAAAGACATAAGATCCGGTATATTTCACTGATACAAAATATTTCTTCATCTGTGGGAGCTGTTGAATTTGCCAACTTGGAGAATATACTACCTACTCAGATCTAGATCCACCGGATCCCGAACCCGATCCCCATCCCGTTCCGCTCCGCGTGCAAATTGAACTTGATCCAATTTTGTTTAAACCTGATTGATCCTTTCCTTTAAACTTCGTAGATCCAATTAATTTGGCTGCTCCAATTAATTTAGCTGCCTTTTCGCTTCTTCAGAGACACAGCGAGTCTGCTTTAGTATCAAAACTAGCTAGAAGAAGTATTTTGCAAACCGGTTGAGCCGAAGCCGAGACTTTCATCATCAGCAAAGAAGCACCAGATACTAGCTAGAAGTTTTTTGCCAATGCCAACCGGTTGAGCCGAAGCCGAGACTTTCATCATCAGCAAAGAAGCACCAAGCTGCAAGTCAAAACTCAGATAGATACCGCGTGAGCGAGCGGGTATAGTGTTATATAGGAGCCCAGTATATTTCTACTTGGCGTTGACATTGGATCGGAGTCGGTTTCGGAAGTAGAAGTTTAAGTTTTAAATATCGGCTCCATCGGTGCTTTATCAACATGGCACGCCAGCAGACGGTTTATTGTTCGTCGCTTCTCCTGCTCGCGCTTCTACGTTTTGACGTGGCGGCGGTTTTGGTTACTGGCGCGCCCTCGACACGTGGATTACCAGCGCCAGCGCCTACTGCACCTGCAGCGCCCTCTGCGCGCCAAGTGCCGGCACCTGCAGTGCCCGTCGAGCCGTCCCCGGTTCAGCGAGCCGAGGCGTTTTGTCTCGACGTGCTGCACGCGCCTTCCCTCCGCAAGCGGTTCGCATCGCGGGCCACGGCGCCCGAACTCGACGAGGCCGTCTTCCGCGCGGCCTTTGGGCCGCTCTGGTCCTCACGAAGAAGTGCAACTGACGAAGAAGGAGATAGCGCGGATACAGAACTGGATGGCGATGAGGGGGAGGCAGACGCAGACCTGGACAGCACCGTGAAGAAGGATATTGCCCGGCTCGACGCGCTGCGGCTGCTGGAGGGGAGCAGAGCCGCCCACCGGCGGCTGGCGAACCAATGCGCGGACAGGCTCGCGAGAGCATGGAGCGAGGTCTGGGAAGGTATTGGAAGACGACCGGGGTCCGGGCTGGTCTACACTTTTCTGTACGAGGCGGACTACCTCGAATTTGCCGGGAGTTTCCTTGACCTACAGAAGGACAGCGCGCACCAGGACCAGCGAGAGGTTGTGCGGTTGTCGGAAGCAGGGGCTGCGATTATGGGTGTGCGGGAGCAGGGGCTGCGGGTCCGCAGATACGTGAACCGCTTGCTCGTGGTCGTGGGAGCGGTTCTCGACCCGGAAATCGTCTTGGAGGAGGGGCTCGCGCTCAAGGACCTCATGGACTGGACGCTCGCCGAGAAACGTAAGAGGGAAGGGGTCAACATACTCACAAGTCACGATACCTGTTTATTTCCCCATCTCCTTCTTGAGAATAGGGGCCAGGGTCGTTCTCGTTTCCCACTGGAAGGTCTTGCGCCTGTCGATGTCAGTTCGTTGGTGCACTCATTGGGCCCTTCCGCTTCCTCCGGGCTTGACGAGAACTGGGCGCTGTGGTACTGGGCCGGGCGGCCCAGGCCCGCGACGGCCCAGTCCCACAGCGCCCTGTTCTTGCGCAAGACCTTTCTGTGGAAAACGATCGTAGGGATAAAGGGCGCAGCCGGCCCAGACGTGGACAGGTACAGGAAAACACTGTCGCAGTGGTTCATGCGAAGCGCAAACATCGAGCCACGGGGCGAGGCGTCAGGGGGCCGCTCTGGGCTCGATCCGCAGGCGGGCGTCTACTCCAGCCAACGTGAAAACGAGCGTCTACTCGCAGTCGTCGCCAAGGTGCATGAGAGCGAGAGGGAGCTGGTGGAGCCCTGGGCGCCGCCGTACGCTCTGGAGCGTGTTGACACCACTTCGACGTCGCGCTCAAGGTCGCAGCCGGCTGGAGAAGTAAACGGAGCTGTCTTTGATATTGCGGGCGGAGATCGTGGTGAGCGTGAAACTTCTTCTTACCCTTCCGCTGCCTCGGTAAAGCCCGACTCAGGATAGGGATACATCGGGTTGGCGATACCGATGCGGAAAGGACCGGCGCAAGAACGTGACGACCGACATGGTTATTTGCCCGATTGGTGGTTTTTTTCCCGCGCCGACGCGGAGGCGGTTTGCCGCGACTTGGCCCCGGCGCTCTCCGCGTCCGCGGAGGGGGACGATCTCGCTCCTCTGCGACCGTCGTATGCGCTCGCGCGTCGCCGCGTCCCGTTCGTACGCGACCTGCCCGCGAGAGACAGGCTCCTGTTGCTCTTGTTGTTAACGGTCCGGTGGGTTGTGGTTAACCACTGGCGGCAGCAGCAGTACGACAGTGCGGGGACGACCTCCTCTGGCGAGGAGGCCCTGATCGCTAGGCTGAGAGCGATCGGGCCGGCGGATCTTTTTCAAGCAATGGAATGGGGGATCGTCAGTGACACATGGAATGGCGTATCTTTTTCAAGCAATGGAATGAGGTCAGGTCAGGTCGGGGTGGGCGAGAAGGAATGGATGGATGCGAAGGGATGGATGGATGCTGCCCTCCGCTCACCCGACAGATACAGTCTTTCCTGGATAGTATTCAATTTAAGCGCCACACCCGCAGTCGCAGCCGCCGAAAGCCAAAACGTTCGGTTGCATTTACGCCAGCAGAAGGGAGCAGCCGCGGCCGAGGCGGTTCAGAAGCGCATTTGCCGGGACCACTTTGGAATTTATCATAAAGATGATCGTCTTGCGCGGCCGGCGAATTATGTCCCGAATAATTCGTCCTTGTACGCCCCCGCCCGTGTGCGAGGGGCACTGCTGGCCGGGGGGACCATCCAGCACAGCGGATTGGCATTGGTAGCCGCGCACCCCGCCGTAGTTCGGACGATGCGCAGATATTTCGCAAGCCACGTCCTGCGACAAGAGGGGCAGGGGGATTGGGATTGCATCAGTCAAGTAGTGGCCGGGGCGAAGCTCTTTGGATCCGCGGTGTCTGGGTTCGGGACGCGGCACTCGGATCTCGACGTGAGTTTCGAGCTGCCTCAGCAGGTTTTAGATTTAGACCGCTTCTCCGCGGCCGGGGCCAGCTCATGCGTCTTGGAGTCCCTGCCCGAGGGCGAAAACTGGATTAACGAGAGCTTCGGACCGGGTCGGGATCGGGCGCGCGTTTTCTACAAGAGCAAACTCGGAGAAGACCTCCAGATTGACGGCGGAGGCGACAACGTCGAGGAGGACGATGGTGCTGCGGCTGGGTACAATTCTCTGCCCCCGAGTTGGCGCGACACCGTCTTCGCGCACCATATGGGGAGACCGACAAAAATTGGTGAGACAGCATCCACGCCTCTGCCCGTGCGCTCTGTTGCGGAGCTGGCGTCTGATTTTTGGCCAAAGTTTTGGTTGCTCGAGAACGTGGTCAAGCGGCTTTTCGAGACGCGCGATGGCGCAATAATGGTGGCTTCGCAAAAAAAGAGAAGCGGGGAAGTGTGGATGTCGTGGCTCAGCTGTGAGATCCAGTACAGCACAGGAAGCGGTCACTTGATCGGCAAAGCGAAGGTGGCGGTCCGCAAAGGCCTGCTGGACATGGAGATGGGCGCTGACGGGGATTCGGATAGGTACCCGGGGTTTGTCGTGTTCAACCTTGATCTTGTGGTCGCACGGTTTGACGAGGTTGCGCAGACCAAGCTCAGGGCCCTGCAGTCGCTCGCCGTGGTAAGCCCGGTGATCCGGGACGCGGCGAGGCTCTTTCTGACCTTCGCGAAGGCGCAAAACGCAGCCGGCACGTTGTCGCCGGAGACGCAATTTGCCGCAATGCCGACCTTCCGGTTTCTGCTCGTTTTCATCGATTTCTTGCTCGCCCGGCAATACGTCGTCAAGAGCGAGGTTGCGAACGCGCACCTGCAAAACGGGGCCAGCATGGAGAATGGCGACTTGTCGGAGGTAACAACTCCAGGACCTGCACGCGTCGTGCGAGGTTTCGCGCTGCATCCCCGGTACAAGCAGGAAGCGAGCGAACTGAGGCAGAACGCGAGTGTGCTCCTTTTGTCTGAGTTTGTCAGCGACTTCGCGTGCAGCATTGCCGAAGTGCTGGCGTCGCCTACTTCAACCGGATCGGATGCCTTCGCGCTGCCCGGACAGGCGCTCGCGCTGTTGGAGGCCTGTAAAAATCGGATGCCCAAACGAACCACCAGGCTGTCGCGCGACACGTTGTACGAGGTACGGAGGAACGAGCATGCCCGTCCGGAGCGCTACCAGAGCAGCAGCTACCGGGCCGACAACCCCTGGGAGATCGGAATTGAGGGCGGCCGAAGCGAGCCAGAGTACTTGCGCGCCCGCCCGATATGCGCTGCGTACCCGTTTGCGCTGTGGACCCGGGACTTGTGGCTTCTCACGACGGAAGAAACCGCGGCTTCTCAGACGAATTCTGCACAAAATCCGTACAAGTTCATGGACCCCATGCCGCGGCTGCTTCCGATGCTGCGCGCGTTTCGGCAGTTGCTCGTTGCTCCGTCGGGGGCGGCGACTGGCAGCAGCAGCTTTTCGTGCGGAGGAGGTTCCCGCTCGAGCAGCAGTTTCTCTTCCTGTGAGCAGGGCGGTGCAGCCTCGTCGCCTTCCAGTAGCGGATTTTACGCGGGAGAAGGAGGGCAGCAGCCCAACTACTGGCCCGGTCCCGGAGCGTCTCTCGCGGGACCAAGTGGGTCCTACGCGGCGGGACCAAGTGCGCCCTACATACAAATGCGCGTGCCATTCTCCGGGGCCGGCACCGGCTCCCTCGATTCGATCACGGAGGGGTTGTATTCGCAGCTGGTTCGGTTCGGAGGGCCATGGGCCCCCTGGTTTGGTTCGGAGGGCGGCCCTGCTTCCGGAGGTTGGACCGATGGACCCCTTGGTTGGCCCTACAGGAACAAAAAAAACCGGAACTGGCGAAATAGGAACAAAAAAAACTTGGCGAAATTCCAGCGGAACTACAGGAAAAATTAATACGGCAACAGAAGCACTAGTATGAAAGTGGGTTGACGGCAGAGTAGCGAAGCATTTGGGATTTTTTTTGGGCAGACACCGGAAGCTTGCGCGAAAAGTTATTGAAGCTTGCGCAACGGATACTAGTGGCTTGCGATTCTAGAGCGTGCGCGAAAAGTGGATACTTGACGTTGCTGACGGCGACTGCAGGAACAAATAATACGTGGCCGCACGACGATTCCCCAACAATGCCTCCGCCGCCGCCGGGCCTGCGAATACAAAAAAAATTTCTACTGACGATTCCCCAACTGGACGAGTTCAAGAGGATCCTCGCCGTAGCGGACCGGATCGAGCGGCGGAGGAAAAAAACCAAAAAGATAAAGAAGCCCCCGGTCCCGGAAGATCCAAACTATAAGTCTCCCATCTGACACTCCACCACCTATAGCTCCCGTTTTACGCCCTTACTTCTCTTTAGTTGCTCTCAGTTCCTATGCTCTTCAGGCTTGATTTTTGATCTATACAACACTAATATACGGAAGGGCCAAGTACAAGTAGGGGCTGCCCGAGCAGCGGCCAAGAGGGGGCAACGGCGGTCAAGGTCGGTTGAGGGTGGAGGGACGAAGGGTGTAATAGACTGGGTTTACCGTAGCTGAAGATCATGAACAAGAGGAGTGTTGGTGTTGAGAGTAAAGCAAAATTTTATTTTTCCAATTATACGGAAGTCCAGGTGGTCATCACGGATTCTAGGCCTGGGACTGGGAGTACATATTTTTCGTTTAATTTATCCAAAAATTTTCGTCCAAGGAAAGCCGTGCGCGTCTCCGGTTCTTTCGTATTTTTTTCCAGGTCTCGAATCGAAAATCTTCTGGCTTTTCTCAATGTTGTTAGGTTTTTCATTATATTGAATTACTCGCTTCCAGGTTAGGATGTCGCGTATTTTCAAATAATCCGCAATTCACGCTGAGGGCCTTTCACTCAAAAAAAAAAGCACTTCCCAGCGGACAAATTGAGATAGCCATACACTCCCACCCCCGGGTGGAGAATCCCTTTTCAACGATTGGGGAAGAAGTAAATAAATAAAGATGCTGCGACTACTGCGGGGTCTGAACAGCGATGTTGGTGCCCTCTGTGGATACAGGGCTGATGCGGTCGACAATAGTGAGTAGCATTGAGCCAAAAATTTTTAGTGACAATACTGAGCGACAATATTCGTGAGGAGAATTACGCCTCGGTGATCAGATCCATGCATTGATTCACAGATCTCCATCTTTCCGTGATTGATCGCATCGAATCTACTGATTTGTCGTGTGGCGTGGTGGAAACTGTGGCATCAGCAGTGATGCGATGTGATCGTACTGGTCTGTACCGCGTGACTGTGACAGTTTTGGTTTTCTTTTCTTTGGCACTGAACGGGAACTTCCACGGATGGGAGAGGCAACTTCCGCCAATGAATCCGTCATGCTGCTGCCAAACTGATACAAGTAGCAATATCATACAGGAAGAGGCGCAGGCGCACGAACTCGAACATCAGAACATCGCATACGGGTAGAAATCAATCTATCGGTTGCAGACGAGCACAAAGACCTGCTTTCAAAAAGAATAACAGACAAGTCTCTAGTTCTAGTACTAGTGCTCACTCATCTTCAGAATCAGAACACAAGAGTTGATTGGAGAAAGCACCATGCCAGCGGTGCTCGCGAAGCTTGGCGGCACGTTGCTCGCCGCGCGGGTAATTCGCAACTCGGGTGATCGTACCACGGAGCTGGGTCGTAGTCGGTTTGCTCAGCTTCCGGGAATTTTTATCGGCGGTGCGGGCGGGGTGCAGCACGGGCGCGTGACGCAGGCGCTGATGTTGGAGATGGCCGATGGCTCTTCATCAGATCGCTCTCCGACAGATGAGGGCGACGTCGAACCCTGTGCTTGGGGCGGCGTTTCTGCGTGGCGAGCTGCTGCGGTCGCGGAACGCACGGGGCCGCCGCCGGAGGAGGATCTGCTTCCATTCGAAGGAGGAAGGTGTTCGACGGAGGAGGATCTGATGAGGATGTTGACTCCTTCGAATACAGTCATCCCCTCGACATCGGGCGATCGATACTACGGGGAGGGCGGGCTTTTCCTCGAGCCAGTTTGTGCAGACTCATCTCTGGCTGGGCGAGCCGGTGCAGCTTCGACATTGTCGTCTTCCCGTCCGGGGACCCCCAACAAAGGCCGTCAGTTGCCGACGCTGCTCCATGGCCCTCCTCTGATCCTCGCGCCCCCTTACGAAGATCTGGTCTCCCAGCTGCCGTGGCACTCCGATGACGAGAAACCCTACCGCAGCGTCATCGACAACTGGGCCGCGCTGTCCGTTGCAGACGTGTGCCTGCTCGTGGTGAACGACCATCAGGTAAAGCAATCGCTGGAAGAGCTGCGGCTGCTGACGCGGATGGCGGGCGTGGCGGGCATCAAAAACCTGGCGTTCCTGGTCATCTTCAACGGGGCGGTCGACACGGAGCGGCTGGAGGCGTGGCGCGAGCTCCTACGGGAGCAAGTGGTGCGCCGCACCGGCACGCTGACGTCGAAAGGCGCGAGCGAGCTGCCACAGGTTTTAGGAATACCGCGGTCCTCCTCCTCGTCCTCCGGGGGGGCATCAGCTTCGGCCTGCTCCTCGTACTCGTTTATTTCAGCAACAGCTACATGCTCCAGCCCCGAGCCGCAAGATTCGCCGTTGGACGTGCAGCCGGTGCTGCACTACCTGCGGGACGTGGAGCAGGGTTCGGCTTCGGGAGAGAGCCATCGGGATTGGATCGCGCGGGTGGAAAACTGGACCAAGGCGTCGGCTCTTCCGGAGGAGGGTGAAGAAGCTTCCTCCTCCTCGTCTTCTTGGTCGAGCTGGCTGCTGGACAAGCTAGCCGATGGGTACAACAACCGAGGCAAGCCACCGCGGGTAGAAAAGGGCTCTACTTCCTCATCTTCTGAAGGAGCGCCGGCAGCAAAACAATTACAACAGCCAGAACATCAGATGACACTCCGGGCCTCCGTCGTTTTCGCCGAGCGTGCCGGCGGGGGGGGGCGTGGAGTAGAAAGATTGACGCGCGCGGTCGTTCGCGTGTGGTCCGGAGCGTTGGAGTTGGGGTCGCTGGTGGCGCTCGGCGGAGCGGCGCAGGGGTGCTCGGACGAGCTTGGTTTTCTGCGAGTTGTCGCGGTGGGTCGCGAGGCGGGTCGCGCTGGCAGTTCCGTGGCATCTTCCTTGTGGGGCATTCCTTCTTCGACTGACACGGAACGCTCTGGCCGCGCGGAGTCAAGAACAGCAGATCTTCTGCCTAATATCGCGGGTGTCGGGTTCCAGACCATCCTCTTTGAGTACGACTATTCTTCCGCAGCTGGTGGTGCCAGCGGTGGCGGCTCCGCGCCCGAGCAGCTGCCTTTATTGAGCCCGGGCGACGTGCTGCTTGCTCCGGCCGCTGTCGAGGAATGCCGCGCTGTCTCCCGCCGGGCCTCCTTCGCCGCACAGGTGCAGACGGCTCCATGGAAGAAGATGCTGCCCGAAAACGCGGACGGCTCATCAAGCGGCAGAAATCTGGATCAGAAACAGAATGGGCCGAGGCTCTCCGTGAGTTCTTCGGAGCCGGCAGGATCTCCGTCGAGTCCCCTGCTCTGCTGCGTCGACGCTGCGTGCGTCCCGTGCTTGGTGGAGTCGATCCCCTGGACGATGGGCAAGCGGACAAAAGGGAATAAATACACCACCGAGGAGGACGGGTGCGCCGAGAGCCGACGATCGTTTGGGGGGTGGTCCTCCACGCGGCACTGCAAACCGATCGAAAGCATGTGGGGCAATGAACTGGGCAGCGTGGTGTTCCGAATCACTCCTCACGGTGAGGATGAAGGTGCAGCTGGTGAAACAGGTGGTGGAAAAATGTTGTTCCGCACCTCGTACAAAACGAGCGAACACTTCGCAAGGATGGTGGTCGTAGACAAGAGCACGGGAGAACTAGTGGCCTTCGGAAAAGTAGTGGACGCGTGAGGTCCGGGAGTAGATGAACAAGACTTCTATCTTTAAGAGACCAGGACCACCACAGCAAGCGCTACAGTGTAAAAGAAATATCGGCAGCGACGAGTGGGAGTTTGGCGCCAGAGTGTTCATCCCTGTCACATCGATAGATTCTACCTGTCATCAGTTCGGTCATGAGGCCCTGTTTTCCAACAACGGATCATCTTCTCCATCGCATCAGCGCGTCCCCTCTCAAAAATCCGATGTCTTCATTGAATGATGACTCCATCCGATGCCGTCCTACCGAACCATCACAGGATCGCGCCATACACTAACTGTATTACTGATTCTGTTTCGTGGCCTTCTTCTACTGCTTCTGCCCAGCAACACTGCACCGACAGACTTTGGTGCGTTTCACTCTACTTTCTACTTTTGCAGCATCTGCATGATCTCTCTATACCATAAGCTCATGGGAAACAATTTTGTCCAGCGACTTGAATCGGATTGCAGCAGTGGTCATTGATCGAAAGATATACTGATCTCGGCTCGTGGGGTGATATACTTGATCTCGCTTTTTGCCTCACTGCAGTAGAACGAGCCCTCGGCAAAAATAATCCAGCAATCTATCAACATGCTTTCGAAACTCGCAAGACCTTTGGCGCAGGCCACCGGGCGGCGCTGCGTGTCGTCGTCGCGGCCTGCGCGGGCCGGGATATCGGGACACGTCATCGGCATCGATCTGGGTACCACCAACTCCTGCGTCGCCGTCATGGAAGGCAGCCAGGCGAAGGTACTAGTGGGTTGCTTTCCTAAACAGAACTCTTTTCGCTAGGCACAGAACTCTACTAGGCAAAAATCTCGCAGTCGCATCCGCATCAAGATCAACAAATACAAAAGCAAAACCAAACCACTATAAGAAATAGATACAAACGGCAAAAAATAGGTGATTGAGAACAGCGAGGGCATGCGCACGACCCCGTCGGTGGTGGCGTTCACGGAGGGCGGCGACAAGTTGGTCGGGATCCCGGCGAAGCGGCAGGCGGTGACCAACCCAGAAAACACGCTGTTCGCGTGCAAGCGCCTCATCGGCCGCCGGTTCGACGACCCCGCGACGAAGAAGGACATGAAGAACCTTCCCTACAAAATCATCAACGGGAACAACGGCGACGCGTGGGTGGAAGCCAGGGGAGAAAAGTACCTTTTTTACCCAAGTTAGCTTTTATACCCAAGAAACGCATACTAGCAAGTACCCATATGATATCCGATATCCGAGGCAACCCAGAAGACTGTATGGTTTTGTTGCATCTTATATATTCCTACCGTTAATACAACCCGTCGCACATCAAAGTGCATTCTTTGCTCGGTGCTCTTCGTCGTTCCCGGGATTTTCTGTGACTTCCCCGGATAAGTGTCCGCGCAGCTTGATGCAAGATCTTCGCTGTGTTTTGGTGATTTTTATTTATACCTCGTGACTGAGGATGTACATGTATATAATCCAAATCCTTCTGTACTCCCACAAACATACTATCGGATACAACAAACATAAAAAATTTCATCATCAATGAACAATCTGAAGGTATTCTCCGTCTCAAGTGGGTGCCTTCGTGCTGACGAAGATGCGTGAGACTGCGGAGTCTTACCTCGGCGGCAGCGTCCAGAATGCTGTTGTAACCGTGCCCGCCTACTTCAACGACGCGCAGCGGCAGGCGACGAAGGACGCCGGAAAGATCGCGGGCCTGAACGTGCAGAGGATCATCAACGAGCCCACCGCCGCCGCGCTGGCGTTCGGCATGGAGAAGAACGACGGCAAGACCATCGCCGTGTACGACCTGGGCGGGGGGACGTTTGATATTTCGATATTGGAAATCTCGGGCGGCGTCTTCGAAGTGAAAAGTACAAACGGCGACACCAGCCTGGGCGGGGAAGACATGGACCACGTGATCCTGACGCACCTGGTGGACGAGTTCCGGAAGTCGAACGGGATCGACCTCACAAAAGACAACCTGGCGGTGCAGCGGCTGCGGGAAGCAGCGGAGAACGCTAAAATCTTAAGCAGCGAGGAACAACCGAGCCAACAACAGGAAGGAACAACCCGCTTTCCCTTGCACTATATTTCGTGGTCTCTGTTGTGTTGATAGATAATTTTGATTTTCAATTATAGTAGGTTTCATCGACGATTAGGTCTTCGGTTCTAGGCTATCCTCACTGCCTGTGGACGAGAGCATATGGGCAGCAGGGAAGGCATAGCTGCCAGGGGTCTTGCTTCTGTTGATTTCTTGGTTTTTCCCCTCTCTAAACAAGGAGCTGAGCTCGTCGATGCAGACGGACATCAATCTGCCTTTTATTACGGCGGACGCGAGCGGCCCCAAGCACCTGCAGATCAAGCTCACGCGGTCGAAATTGGAGGCGCTCGCGGACCCGCTCCTCTCCCGCACCAAAACGCCCTGCGTCAACTGCCTCAAGGACGCCAGCTTGAAAAAAGAAGAAATCGACGAAGTGCTGCTGGTAGGAAGTTGAAAGTTAGTTTATGTTTGTATGATTTATGAACGATCTTTCTTTGTATTCGTTGTAAGAAAGTATGCTCAGAGGATTTCTTGACTCATATAGTTTCCCCAGCAAGGTGAATACGTACAATAAGCCTACCGCTTTACAAGAATTTTAATTTTTCGATTGGCTAAAACTTCGATCTTCTCTTTATCTCGAATGGCGATAATATCGAAGGTTGGCGGCATGACTCGCATGCCTGCGGTGTCCGCGATTGTGAAGGAGATTTACGGGCAGGAGGCTTGCAAGGGCGTGAATCCGGACGAGGCGGTCGCCGTCGGCGCCGCCATCCAGGCTGGCGTGCTCAAGGGCGACGTGAAGGACATTTTGCTCCTCGACGTGACTCCGCTCTCTCTTGGTATTGAGACTCTCGGCGGCGTGATGACGAAGCTGATCCCGCGGAACACGACGATTCCCACCAAGAAGCAGCAGACCTTCAGCACCGCGGCGGACAACCAGACCCAGGTGGGCATCAAGGTGTTCCAGGGCGAGCGCGAGTTCGCGGCGGACAACAAGCTGTTGGGGCAGTTCGACCTGGTGGGGATCCCGCCCGCGCCGCGGGGCGTGCCGCAGATCGAGGTGACCTTCGACATCGACGCGAACGGGTGCGTGAACGTCGGGGCGAGCGACAAGTCTACGGGAAAGAAGCAGAACATCACCATCCAGAGCAGCGGGGGGCTGAGCGACGGGGAGATCGAGAAAATGGTGAACGAGGCGGAGTCCATGCGCGAGGCGGACGAGAAAAAAAAACAATCAGTAGAAGCCCGGAACCAGGCAGAGAGCTTCATCCACACGGTGGAAAAACAAATGGAAGACATGAAGGAAAAAATCTCGGACGCGGACAAGGAGGATTTGAAGAAAAAAATCGCGGCGCTGCAGGGGGCTTTGGGGGGAGACGACACGGAAAAAATCACGGAGTGCAAAAAGGAACTGGAGCAAGCGTCGTGGAAAGTGTCGCAAAACGCATACCAGGGGGCGTCGGCAGGCGACAGCGGAAGTGGAGGCAGCCAGGAAGGAGCTTCGTCGGAGGGGACGAAAGAAGAGGAGAAAAAGTAACCGATCTCTCCGGTGATTGTTCTCTTCCAGGGGGTGAAGATGAGCTTTTCTTGCAACTACGTCCGAAGCAGCGAAGTCCAGCTTGTTGTTGGAGATCGAGCGCTTCGCAGCCGACACTCGGCAAAGTGCATTTTCCAAATGGTACGCATACGACACAGGAGACAGCATTGATTTTCTTGAGAATCCAGGCAGAACTCTTTCCAGCTATTCCTCAGTAGCGAGCTAGAAGTAGACCTGAGCTATACGGAGTACCACCGACTGACACTGACTATCTAGATCGAAATTTTTTCTTCTACGACGACCGAACGGCAGCTACAGCGAAGGCCTTGGCGATGGTCAGGGCCTGATCACTTCGTCGGATCAGAATTACTGTAAACCAAACGAGTCTTACTTCTGTTGCGAAGGAGGAGCTCAGGTGGGGCCATGTTCATTCTTGGGCGAATTCTTTATTTCTTATACCGAACGAAAACGATCTATCGTGATCGGATCAGATACGAACTTACATTCAGACGACCGCATGTTTTGTCACACGACGAAGGAATCTCGAAGGAATCTTCCCCGACGGTGTTTGTGTATGCAGTAGGCAAGACCGTCAACAGACCGCAACTGCTTGAATACGAGGACGCAGCAGATGAGCAATCGAATTTTCTTACGACATCAAGCGAACCCGAATCCGAAAAACGCTGCGAGAGCAACCGAAGCAGCGCACGCCCCCAGGCACGAAGTGTTCTTTGCCACGTTCGTGGATGCGGGAACGAATCGTGAACGAGGACTGCGAGAAAAACGGTAAGACAGTGATTCCGGTAAAGTCAAAATTCAAAATTGGCGTTGGTGTGCGCTCTGTTTCGCTTGAGGAACAGATATCGCGCTTACCACATGAGCTGCCATCAGTAGCAGTACGTCCATCAGTATCACGCAGCAATCGCCGATCAATGAGGATGAAAAATGTGCTAGTGCAGCTTCTGCTTTTAGCTGGATCTTCATCATCTTCATCACACTTACCTGATCGATAGATCGTTGTCGAACAGCCGATGGCGGACGATTTTGATTACTACGACGACGCGTTCTTCGGGAACGAAGAAGAGGAATTTGATCGATTTCCGGAGGCGGAGTTTGACGTTCCTGATGAAGTTCTCAGTAAGGACGCTGCAGCAGCAGCCCCTCCGGCTCCAGGTCCAACAGCAGCTGCGCACAAGAATAGCGAGGTGGCCCCCGCCGCAGCCGGCGATCGGCCCCAAGATGATCGTGTCTCGGCGGAACAAGATGTTGAAAATCAGGCTGAGCGCCCTGCGGGGGATGTTGATAATCTGGAGCAGCCGCAGCAGGGGGCGAGTGCGATACTGCGCGGAGGTGCAACCAGTGGATCCACCTCCGCTGCTCGACAGCACGGAGATGGCGAAAACATCGCGACACTGTGGCAGCTGAAGGATGACGACGACCTGAAACAGCTAGAATCCTGGGAGCACTACAACCTAACGCAAAGCTCCAAGCTGATCCGCGAGCGTCCGGAGAACATCGCGGAGGAACAACACAACGTCACTCTCTGGCACGGACTCGAGGCCGGGAGCTTCTGCGTCGGGAGATCGCGGGAGCTCGACCACGCGCTCGACATCTTCGGCGCGGGGGGCCGCGGCGGGGGGGTTGGGGTTGATGTGAGACCAGAGGACCTCCGGGGACGAGAGGAGCACCAGGATCTAATGGCGTCCGGGGAAAAGACTCCGTTGTTCCACTCTGGAGTCCACTCTGCTGGGGGAACAAGTACCCTGTTCTACGGGACGCTGGTCGACGGGTTTTTGGAGAAGCTGGAGGAGAACGTCAGCAGCCGCCAAAAAAAGTTCGAGCAGCTGGAAATCGTGCAGAAGAAGCGCGCGGCCGACCGCCGGCGAATTCTCGATGCGCGGCGAACTGGGGGGGAGGACAAGAACCAGTTCCGCGAGAAGGGTCTCTGGGTGGACCGCTACGCGCCGCGGACGTACCTGGACCTCGTTTCCGACGAGAACACGAACAAAATCGTGCTCGAGTGGATCTCCGCGATCGAGAAGCTGAACTTCGGCCAGAAACTCACCGCGCCTACCGGCGAGAAGCTGGTGTGGAAGCCGTGGGGCTACCAAAAAGTAGCCACGGAGGGGGGGGAGGGAGGCGAGGGGAACGGGGGTGCGGAAGAGAGCGCGGCGGTGCCACGGATCCTGCTGCTGGGCGGACCGCCGGGAGTGGGGAAAACAACGCTCGCGCGAGTATTCTTTTACTAACTTATAAATTAAATTAATAAATGCGCCGAGGATCCAAATCCATCCCGTTCCCGAATGACAACAGGTGCTCGGGCGGCTGAAGGGTTACCGTGTGGAGGAGTCCAATTGTTCTGAGCTTCGGAGCGCGCACGAGATGGCTTCCCGGGTGCGGTCTGTCTGCAACCTCGGTGAGGTGTATGGCCAGCGGACTAAAAAACGCCACCGCGCTGCCCCCATCTTTGAGAACGGCGTGGAGTTAACAGAGAAGGAGCAGTGGATGCGGGAGAACAAGGCGCCGCTGCTGATTCTGGACGAGATTGATGGTATTGGCAAGTCGGTTGGCGGCGACGGGTCCAACAAGACCATCGCCGCGCTGCTGAAGCTGGTGGACACGGACCGCAAGGAGAAGGACTGCACCAAGTGGCTCATCCGCTCGCCCGTGATCGCGATTTGCAACGACCTGAAGTCGAAGGCGCTGGCGGAGCTGAAGAAGTACGCCCAGGTGGTGGAGATCACGGGCTCGCAGGCGAACGTGAAGCTGAAAAACCGGCTGAAGGAGATCGTGCGCGCGGAGAAGGTCAAGGTGCAGGAGGGCGCGCTGGTGGACCTGGTGCGCGAGTGCAACGCGGACATCCGTGCCTGCCTGAACGCGCTGCAGCTGCTGTTAGAAAGATAGAAAAAACCCATCTTTAGATGCGTCTTTGCTGCTCCTGTCACGCGCGGCCGCGAGGACAACTGTTGGTTCTTCTTCTTGTTCCCAAACTCGCAAAAGGAGCTGTGGTTGGTGCCGCTCGGACGGTCGCGCGGCGAGCTTTTTATTTTTAGGCTATAATTTCGCTAACTTTTGGTTTTGGGCAAGCGGTCTTTACTGAGCAGCTTATGTACTGTGCGTTCTGGATCAGGTCGGCAGCGAAAGCGCTGGCTGGACGCTGGACTTCGATATTAGCGCGCGGACATCCGGGCGTGCGCGTGCCTGAACGCGTGGGACCTAAGATGGGTTTATTTTTGCTCTAATACTGGCCGCGAGCCACAGCTACATCGACAACAAGACCATCCGCGAGTACCTGGCGCGAGGGACGCTGAAGGAAGAGCACGCACAAATCCTAGACCTCTACAAGTGCTGCATGAAGCCACTGGCGCTGCGGGAGGGGAAGAACAGAGAAAAGGCAAAGGTCGCAGTGCGGAACCGAATCCTGCACCTCGCGAAAGACTTCGACTTCCGACCGGTGGCCACGGTATAAAAATATTTTTTTCCATAGGATTCTGCGTGCCGTATGAAAGAAATTCTCGATGCATCTGCGGGTGCGGTAGATCCCACCGGCAGATCCGGTTGAGGCGGTCCTCTTATGAACGATCGTGCTACTGCACTCGATCCGATATGGTCGATGTCGATGAACGTGCACACAGGATTTCCTCCGCCACGCGTTCGGCGTGTCTTTCCGGCACCGCGCCGCGGCAACCGCGGGCGCCTTGTCTCGTTTCTCTTACGGTGAGTTTTTGTTAAGGCGATGCAAAAATAAATCGATGAGTGCGGCCCAAGCGATTTGGAATTCTTACCATACGCGAGCCAGACCCTGACTCCGACCTTCGCTCACATTCTGCTCTCTCGCTCTTTGATGGAGGCCCTGCAGGCTTGGACTAGGAGTGGTGTCCTGCTTGTGGTCTAGTCTGGGAGTACTCCTCTACCCGTAACCCGATCGATCCGGTTTAATCCCCTAGAGTTTTAGTTCTGCCGGCCAGGCTCTTTTCTTTAGAGATGGGGAGGCCCCCCTTAAACTGTCGAGCTATTGCTTCTGTCTTCCGGTTCATGGCTAGGTCCTCTGATGCGTCAGGTATCAACCAACCTCCCTCCATAGAAGACTCGAGCGCAGCGGTTGGCCAAAATTCAACCAGGCAGAGTGCTGGTCTCGCCGAAAGACAGAACCAAGCCATCGGATCGCCTCACTCACTTCGTTTCTCTAATTCTGGATGCGCTCGCGTTCCGGCAGAATGCGTGGGAGCTGAAAAGTTACACGTTGTCTCTCCCCCTTTTGTACGCCAGCCAGCACTGTGCGCCGGAGGGCGCCAATAGCCAGCACAACAAGCAGCGGTTCAAGCTGCGCAAAAGCGATAAGCACTTCGACTGCCTGGAGAAGCGGCGAAACGGCGAGGCGATCCTGGAGAAGCTGCGAAACCCCCCGAAGGAGATCACGAAGCCCGCCGACGTGATGGGCGCCGCCGCCGCCGCCAGCTTTGGCGAGATAAAAACCGCGGCCCGATCCGATCGATCTAGTAAAGCTGCTCAGGACCACAGAGGCAGTATGATGTTGGGGAGCAATAGTACCAATACCGTCGCGGGCGGGGGAGGAGCTGCGCCATCGGCTGGCAGTGCAATAGACTCGGAGCAGATCTACGCGAAGATGATGCAGGTCCTGAACTATCGCTCGCTGCACAGCACCCCCAACTCCGTGAAATCTCGCGAACTATCGCTGCTAGCGATCTGCCTGCGGCCCGAGGAGAGCGGAAGCTGGTTCAAGGGACTGGGGCCTCGCGCCGAGAGCCGCTTTCCAAATCCAGCGGACGTGGAGCTGGAAATCACGCCTGGCCTGCAGCTATGTGTCGGGCAAAAATTGGTCAAACTGCGACAGCGACAAGCTAGACAACTTCGTTCTGAAGCTCGTCAAGGATACGCTTGTTTCCGCCTGCTGTGATCAAGATAGCATGTGATCTGTTGAACCAGTAGCGGTGGAGTCAGGGGCAGGTCGATAGAAGCTTAATCCTACTCATGCATGTTTTTCGGTGCGCCACCCTCCAAATCCAGAATGAGGCACCTCTGAGCCGTCCCAGATCCCTTCGCACCGGGTGGGCTCCAGCGCGCAGAGTCTCGAGTCCGGCACACTATCTAAGGATGGGCCAGGACTCTCTGCCTAAGTAGAAGTACGAACATACTTGAATTTAAAAAGTAGAAGTACTACTAGATGCTTATCGTTCGCAGTCGCAGTCGCATGTAGGCGGTCTTTTTTCATTCCTGCCATTGCAGACGGCGACGCGGCTGATGTCGGATTGTTTTCTGCGGTGGCAGTTCGACGAGTGGACGGAGAAGCTCCATCTGCAGCCCTGCGTGCCGGAGCTGGTGTACCCGTACTGGAACAGTTTCGACGAGGACCTCACCTCGCTCCTGGACGAGAAGGTCGCGGACGGCAAGCGCCGCAAGATCGAGCTCCGCAACGCGGTCTTTAGGGAGGGGATTGATTAACCCCTATTAATTTTGAATGCTGGGTCTCGTAGGTATGATCGATGGGCCGTGGCGATGGGCTGTGTTGTCTTGTATTGGGTCTCGTATTTCAATTTCGTATTGTGTTTGGTCCCTGATATTTGGTCAGATCGATTGCACGTTTCAGCTTCAGAGCATAGGCAGAACAAAGCGACGGCCACCAGAACACAGCGAGAACGCGGCACCCAGACTCTTGAGTGGTCTCGTATTTTGTCTTGTATTTTTTCGTCTCGTATGCGCCGGTCTCTGCAGTCGGCGAATCATGTATCGCTGGCAGAAATAAATGCCGCCAAAAGTGGGTTTATTTTCATCGCCCTCTAAGGTCTTTCAGAAGGAGACCGAGGTGGAGGTGAAACGGCGCCTGGCGATCGCGATGGAGGACCTGAATCAGGACTTTCGGCGGCAGCACGAGCGTTTACAACAGAAGAAGCGGGACGCCGCCCAGCTGCGGTTGTCGGCGGCGATGGCCGCGGAAGCGGGTGGGAGTAGGGAGGGGAAGGTGAGCGCGCGGGGGAGCGGAAAAGTAGCAAAAGGAGGGTCGTCGCTCAGCGGAGGGGGGGTGGGGGGCGGGGCGGGGAAGAAAAAGAAGAAAGTCAGAGAGGAAAAGAACCAGTGGGGAATGTTCGGGCTAGTGGTGAAGAAACAAGAGGGAGTAGGAAGCAAGGAAAAAAAACTGAAGGTGAAAAAAGCGCCGGTGTGGCTGCAATACCTCGACGGACACACAAAAGCAGTGTACAGACCAATGCGGATGGCCAGGTTTCTGTCGTGAACATGCTGCTCCTGCTGACTCAGCAGCGGGAATTTATTGTCCTGTGTAAAAAATCAAAAAAAAAAAAATAGGTTGCCGATCCAGTGTCAGGGTGTAACCGACCATACTGCGAGGCCAACCTACCATGCTGATCGTTTCGCTTCATAGCCAAGTCGGAATGATCTGCTGCTGATGCATTTCGTGTCCATCGACCATTTTATTTTGTCGTGCTTGTGCAAAACCGATCGTGGAACAAGATCCTCGCTATCAAAGCATCAGGCGAACTACAATGGCATGCTAAGGATTTATACCAGCGTATCAAATCTTAGGGGGGTCGAGCGAGTCTTTCTTTTTTTGTAATGGCCGCTGCCCCAGGATCGTGATCGAGCTGAGCCTGTCGCTCAGTGGACCCGTCCGAGTTGATCGTGGCCCAGCAGTTTCCAAAAAATTGTACCAGAACATCGAGGACTGATACTGAATTTGTGAATATGGCATTTTAGATTGAAAACTACTAAACCCATCATCGATCATATATCGTAAACTAAAGGTACAACTACTAGCGCCAGACTTCCAGCATCGATACAATATGAACGCCACCGCCGTTGTCTTTTTCCAGTCAGCTGCGGAGCAGGCGCTGCGGGAGTCTAGGAGGTTTTTGAAGGAGGACGTGCCCGAGCTGCTGGCGCTGACCGCCCGCGCATTGCAGAAGAGCAAGCTCTTTCCCGCGACCGCCCGCGAGTTTCTCGCCTACTCCCAGTCCGACTGGCTCGACGTGATTCCCGTTCTCTGCGTATGAGTGACCTCCGTGGAAAAATAGGTGTCCCTGGTGATCGATGGGACTCACTTATTATTTCCTCAACTTACGCTCTCTTGGCGAGAGGTCACAAACTATTTTACGAGGAGCACAAAGTTAAACTTCGACTTCCTTTAATATTCAAAGGGTTGGGCAGCTCGGCCTCCTGGGAGGGCATATGGCCAAGTCCGAAACATTTGACCAACGTTTCGCGGAGGCATCATAGTGTATAAGCCTGCTGTCTAGCTCTAGCGTTTCAGTAGTTTCCCCCGGACATAATTGATTTTGTGTTGGGGTATCTAGCTCCGGAGCCACTTTTTTTCATTCAGGCGCCAGATTGATCGTAATGCGGCAATTTTGACCAGCCACTCGCTATTAGTCGGTTCTCGCCCCAACAGATACAGACTCAACCGCTGACGCAAAGGCAGATGCAAAGGACATGGGGCGAAAATGGGCAAAACAAACTGGGGAAACTAACAATTTTTTTATGGGGACGACACGTCATCGATCACCGATCAGAGGGACACTTGTTTCTGGGCCGGGCATACTGCGCGATTGGAGTTGCGCTTTCCTGGCTGCTGTATGGCGCGTACTGGCACGCGGACTACCGGTCGCCGCAGTACCAGTACCGCAAGACGCGTTCCCTTTTGCTCAAGGCGCAGGGGTTGTGCTACTTCGCCGGGTTTCTGACATCGGCGTTCCAACACCGGGCTTTGTGGGGGGACCACGGCCTGCTGCCCGCGAACAAGAATAGCAACCGCCCCGTGCCTTTGTTCGACTGGCTCGGGTTCGGCGACCTGCAGCTGGAGCTGGTCTCCTTTGCCGGCCTCTTCGGTGTGGTGTGTCTGGTCCGCTACGAGTCCTGCCTCGCCGCGGGGTTTTGCTGGGTCGCCTACCTGTCCATAGTCAACATGCAGGCGGCGTTCACGTACAGCTACGGGTGGGAGTGGCTCACGTGCGAGGGCGGCTTCCTCGCGATCTTCCTCTGCTCGCCGCCCTTTCTGCGAGTCGATCAGACACCGATGAAGGAGGGCGGGAAAGGAAAGAAGCTAAGCATAGCGAAGAGGACCTCGCTGCCGCCCTCGATTTTCGTGATTATGCTGTTCCGGTGGCTGGCGTTCCGGCTTTTGATCGGCGCGGGGATGAGCAAGGTGGGGCGGAATTCTTCGCAGTGCTGGCGCGAGCTTAGCTGCACCACCACGCACTACTTCACGCAGCCCATCCCGAACCCCTTGTCCTGGTACTTCCACTTCCTGCCGCGGGGTGTTCATGAACTGGAGGTGGCGATGACCTTCTTCGAGCAACTGGTCGTGCCGTTCCTGATGCTGACGCCGTTCCGGACTTTGAGGCTGTTCGCGGGGGCGGTGGAGATCTTCTTCCAGCTCATGATCGTGGGGACGGGAAACTACGCGTGGATCAACTTCGTGGGCGCGACCCCCTGTATCGCGCTCTTCGACGATGGGTTTCTGGAGACGGTGTACGGTTTGAGCTTATTCGGAGGAGGGGCGGGGGCATTGGTGCCGAGACCTTTGAGCAATTCGTACTCGCTGAGCCGGATTTCCCCGCTGCCCGCGCGGCGCCTCCCGGCCCCGGAGGCTCGACAGAGCGAGCATCTGGACGATACTTCCGCTGCTTCCCGCCCCATCACCCAATCGGTCACGGGGATGGGGAGGATGAAGCGACTTCTTTTTTGTGTCCCCAAGTTTGTGTACGTGGTGGCGTGGCGGGCGGCGGTGGTCGTGCTGCTTTTGTTCATGGCGTACAAGAGCCGGGAGCCGTTGAAGGAGCTGTACTCCCCCGCCCCGTGGATCAACAACTACGACGACTGGTTCTTCATGACCTCCCAGGGCGTGTTTGGCTTTATCAACAAGTTGCGCGTGCAGCTGGTGCTGGAGTATCGGCATGATCTGCGGGAGGAGGACGAGGATGAAGGTGGGAGAAACGATAAAGCCCGGGATGCACTTGAAGTTC
>RXOD01004336.1:0-23859 GCA_005223375.1 Amoebophrya sp. AT5.2
CATTTTTTTGAGCTGTAATCGTCCTCGCGGGCCTGCTTCAGGTCAGCGTTGAACGTGTCCAGCATGTTCTCGAGGATACCAAAAATCTCGCCGGACTGGGAACTGTGCAGGTAGTCGTGGTGGAAAAAGCATTCTATTGAAAACGTGCTAACAGTTTTTCCGGAAGAGCAGTCAATCCGACATTTTTACCTAATAGATCCGAGTCGGTAACTACTTCTGCGGGCAAACCATCGGATACAAATCCAATTGATAATTCCAAACGAAGCGAGCTGAGAGGCCGCACTGCGTCTGAAAAGAAACAACCGTCCGTCCCCGAAGAGGACGAGGCTGCCGCCGTGAAGCAGTTCACGGAACTTCTTCAGCTCCGTGAACTGCTTCACGGCCGCGCCCTCGTCCTCGCGGGCCTGCTTCAGGTCAGCGTTGAACGTATCCAGCATGTTCTCGAGGATACCGAAAATCTCGCCGGACTGGGAGCTGTGCAGGTCGTCGTGGAAATAAAGACATTTATTGAAGAGGAGGTGCTCACAACTTATATATTCCGAAAGATTCCGACATTTTTACCTGGTAGATCCGGGTCGGTAAAACTACTTCTGCGGGAAAATCGTCGGATGCGAATCCAATGGAATTCCAAACAAAGCGAGCTAAGAGGACGCACTGCGTCTGAAAAGAAACAACCTTCCGCCGAAGATGACAAAAACAAAGTTCGAAATTTCAGTAAACCTGTAAGCGGAGAAGCTGGGCTGTTGCAGGAACTTGCCCAGCGCGTGCTTCTGCTGGCTGGTGATTTCCCCTAAATGCTTCCTCTCGAACACCTCCATGTTCTTCATCAGAACGTCCCGCACGTCCTTGAACTTGGTATCCGTCTGCAGGAAGGACTGGTGCTTCTTCAGCACCGTGACGGCGCTCTTCAGCGCCCCAATCGCTTGCACCTGCTCCTTCTCCTCGGCCGTAAATTCCGCGAGCTCCTTCGCCCGCATCTCGGTCGCGGTTTCGAGGTCCTGAGTGTCCTTCTGGATACGCTCCTCCAGCTCGGCCTTTGCCGTCTTGGCAGCCGCCTTTGCCCCGGTGGACTGCTCAATGTCGGCGGTCGCCTTGGCAATGCACTTTTTATCCGTCTCGATGGCCTCCTCAGTCTCGGCCTTGGTCGTGTCGCACCAGCAACCCATCTTCTTGAACGTGGACTCGTCCTGTGATGCGATTTTCGGAAATCGGATTTTCCGATTCTCATGGGAAAGACTCTTGCTTCAACAAAAGTAAGCAGACAGGCGGAGGTCCCATCAATTTGAAGGCAGTCGACCCGAACCCGCGCCCCCTCCAGTGAAAGAGAGTCGCAGTACGTATCCGAAGGCAAAAGTTATCGGAAGAATCGCGAAGCGAGCTTCTCGGCTCAATTATACCTCTTCTGCCTCGGCCTCCAGCTGTGCCTGCATGTCCTTGAGCAGCTTGATCACCTTGGACACTGGTCGGCTCTTCAGCGCCTCCTCCTCGCTGGCCGACACGCCCAAAAGGGCCAGTGACGAGAGCGCCGCAACCCTCATCTTCCGATGTAGCCTCTCTACTTTACCGTCTGGCCGGTTCTGCTCTTGCTACGAAGGTGCGAGGAAGCACAGGACGACAGATACAGTAACACCTTCTACCGACTACGGCCCCCCTAGCTTATACGACAGAATGATACGGTGAAACAATGAGAATGAAGAATGGTGAGTGAGCTGATGTTGCCATCACCACTGAGCACGACGGAAGTATGACGTCGCCGGCATTACGTCATCGACATAGGAGACGCACGCACGCATAGTTGATCTTTCGAAGAGATACATACATCGTGCGGAGGAACTCCATGCCTGCGTCGCGTAGTGCTCTGCATACTGCAATTAGGCGCCTGCGACATGAGATGCGTTTACCTGGCCGTACGGGCGGGCAGCAGTCCACGTTCATGTTCATGTTCAATTTCCACGGGCGAACTACTTGTTTTTACCCATGGTCGACGGGCTTGAAGCGCATAGCTCGCTCATCGGCAGGTGCAGCTTACTTTTGGAAAAATAAGTAATTTACACCTTTTCTGTATGTGTTGAAAAAAATACTTCCTGATCTTCTGCGGCCGTTGATTCTCGGCGCCGACTGATTACTCCATGCGGGCACGAGAAGGAGGACGTCTGTTAAAAGAACTGAGTTTGTAAAAAATGCGCTGGCGCTGCGGCAGTCCCTCTGCTTCTTGTTGAGAGGGAGAAAGTGCTCGCGTGGTTGCGCACAAATTCGATTCCCTTCGAATACGATGCCAAAACGAATTTTAAGGTGTCATTGCGCACGATCACTTTGTTTGCTCGAGTCATTTGCATTCCCAAGAACTGTTTTTACTACACCAGCGCCTGTAGCGCTTCTAGCACAACAAAATTTCTCCGCAGGCGATTCGGGCGCCCGCGTTTCCCGTGGTCTTACTGGTTTTTCCGTTCACACCTGGCTCCGAGTTGTCGCCGCGACCCAAGTCATCTGGGTCCTCGTGTACCATCACGGAACGGCCGATGACGCTGTGTTGTGGTCGTGTCGATATTCAAATTCAGTCTCAGAGTTTACTCGGGCACAAAAAATTGCGCACAGCTCGACTTTGTACTCCTTTCCGCACTTGCGACCGCATCTCATCATTGATTTTGCAGAAAAAAATTGCTGGGCTTCACAACTCCTTACATCTTGTTCATCTCAGCTTGCAAGCGACAAACCAGCGGAACAAGAGCAAAGCGCTACTTGTACTTATACTTACCTGTAGTCCCCTGTTAACTTTATCATTCGGTCGGACATGGAGCCTTTTGCGCATCCATTCTTGTCTACCAGGATGTTTCCCAAATCCCCCACGTGTCGTTCCTCGTCGGATGGACCTCCGTGCGTTTTACCTGGTGTAATCAGTTTATAATATCGATATTCCCAACATGAACGTCGCGTTGATGACAGTGTACTTATCGGAGATCGCAGTACCGAATGGATTGTAGTGCGGCCCCGCAGAGTTGCACCCGTCGGAGAAGTCTGCCTTTTCGTGTACGTGAAAGCCGTGCTTGCCTTCCCGCCCACATCCCGTCAGTTCCCATTCGATGTCGCACGTGTCCTCGCCAGGCTGCACGAAAGTCACCTTGCCAATACAGGTGTCTACCTGCGGTGATCATTTTCAGCAACCGGAAGTGCATGTCGAATCGATTCCGTCACAACACATCAGCCACCTCCATCGGATGGCGCTGGTGTGCGATTGCGAACGCAAAGGTGCAGCTACTGCATCGCTCCACTACCTTCTCAGCTCCGCCCCCGCACACCTTCCCTCGTGGGCCGACGTAGCACTCCGCCTTGATTGGGTACGAAGGCGTGGCGCTACTGAAATTTCGACTTGAACTGCTGTTGAAGGTAGTCAGATAATCCGGCATGGACTTCTGCAAGAGTTCCTTCTGGCTACGCAGCTTGTTACGGAACCCGTCCGCGTAGCCCTGGAGCGAGGCGAGCATTGCTATTCGTGCGTGAGGTAGAGAAGAAAGATGATGGTGCAAACTTACTGCAAAGCGCTTTTTTATTTTTCCTAAAAGTCAACTGAATGCAGAGAAGAGGCCATCGCGTTCCGCTCACGGAGAAAGATGTATGAAGGAACGAGGACGGTCATGTCGCTGCTTGGCCAGAGTTGACGAAGAAGGTCGCAGGTGGCTGCACAAGTCCTCCTGCGGCTGCGATGAAGTTTGCGTCGCAGGAGCGAAGGAGAAGCCTCGGAAGTGTCAACAAACTTGCTTCTTGTTTGCTGGCAATCAGATTGATTCCGCTGCGTGCCCTTGAAATCATTCCTTCGCATCCAAAACCAAATCATCCGCGGCAAAATATACATCAACCACCAATTATGCTGGCATGAATCCAGTTGACAATCTTCAGGTTCAGGTGTACTTGTTCGGGGAATCATGAATGCAAAATTCATCAATGGCCGCAGACCCATCATCAAGGGCCCGGGGCAAAATCTACACTGTTCGCAGCAGAACGGTATGCAATTGCAGTACATTTTTCTTTCGCAGTACTACGTACAAAGTTTTTACAAGAGAAATCGTGTGAATGTAACTCTGGCTATCGTTTATCGATCATCTACACTTGATGTGGTCCTTGTGATGATTCGTCTTTAGCGCTACTGTTTGCAGCAGAATCACTGAAGATCGGCATCGGCATGTCTTTTTTTTGTTAGGGCTATGCTTGCCAGGAATACGGACCTCACAACAGAAGATCGGGATGTCGTCAGGCTTCCGCTTCCTCTCGTCTCCCGATCCCAAGCGGCACAGCCTCCGCCAATCACGGTCCGAAAGGGGACTCCTCCATGTAATTCTGCAGTTTGAACGGCAAGTATTTCCGGTCGAAAGCCAGCGCCGTCGTGGTCGCTGCACTGCTCTTGGAGGTGGTAGCCATCGCCATTACTCCTTCCACCGTCGCCCCAGCTCCAGCGCCGGACGGATTTGCCTGCACTTTCATCCCCTTCATCTGCGCGAGCAGCCCCCTGTTTGTCTGCAGCTTGTCTGCAACTTCATGTTTCTGCGACGAAGTAGACGACGACACTCTCGTCGCGTAAAAAGGTTTTGAGCCCCTCCCCTTCTTCATCTTTTTCGCGCATCGCTCGTCCGGTGATGTTGCTTCTTCAACATCCTCGTACTCCACCTCTTCTTCACTAGAGCTGCTGGTGCTGTGGTTCTCCTCTGCGTCGGAAACAGACGCCGTTGTGGAAGTCGCGTTCTTACTCGCCGCGACGTTCTTCTTGTGTTTGACCTCCCGATCATCGGTGAGGAGGCGCTTTCGCTCGCTCTTTGCGCCGCTGGCGTCGAGGGGCAAATTTTGCGAATCGCCCTCTTCTTGGCCCTCTTCGACATCTTCCCCCACGTCAGTATCGTCCTCGTGATGTTCTGCGGTGTCGTTCTCATCCACCTTCCACCTCTTCGCAACCTGTTCGCAGAAAGCAGAAAACATTCCGCCGGCACTCTTGCTCCACGACAGCCAGAGGTAGGCGGCAAACGCAATCTGTGTTGATGCCGATGCGATAGATTTTCTTCTGGAAGCCGACGCAACCTATTGATTCTTCTTCTATTCCAGTTTTTTGTTGAACAGTGAAGATCACAAAGAGCCACGCGGACGAGATCAGAAGTGCGATGAAGCAAGTGCGGAAAGGAAACAGAAAGCACAAATTAATAACGAATTACCAGCATGAAGCTGAGGATCGAAAGCAGGTAGCCAAAAAAGATGGCGTTGCTCGGCGCGCCCAGTCCTTTGGATGTTTGCACGAGGGCGGACGCCATGACGGAGCCAGCGGTCTCGTGGTTCTGGTGTTGATCCGTCGCTAGTACAGAGAAGGATGTAGGAGCGCTGCCTCGGAGGTTCCCATAGCCGAAAGGAGGCGTGTCTGCATGGGGCGAAACCAACATTCTGGCGAAGGTTTGCTGTGGCGATAATTCCCGTGGATGATCAATGGTGGCCACGTGCTGGAATGCTGCTGCGTGCTTGAGAAGCGGATCGACAGGAAACTTCGACGAGGGACCGGAAGTCAACATGCTCACGTCGCTCTCGCTGACGCTGCTCTCATGTTTACATGAATTCCGCCTCCGTGCGCACTTCTTGGAAGCGTATATGTATGAAACAAATGCTACTCTTGCTTGTACTATAAGTAAGCCACTTTATTTGGTCACTTTTTGTTTCTTGTCGATGCCCTTACCCTTGGCTTCATGATGGCTGTTCGGGGAGGGCACGCACGAAGACGAAGGGAAGCGCTTTCTCAGTCAATCTCGAAACGAAAAATCTTTCTAGGTACAACGCTACCGCTTCTAGCCCTACCACCACATTCATCTCTGCGATAGCGCTGCTCTCTCTGGGGCGCCTCCAGCTTCACGACCACGCCAACATAACACCTGGTGGTCGCGCGGCTGGGCGCGCTGGTGTCGATGTAAGTAGGTCTCCGAAAAACCGATCGTTTCTCCTGCCTCTCGGCGACATCCTGTGGAAGCAGTACTCGCGGCTTTCCTCACAAGATTTCGTGGCGCGAAGATCTCGTTTCGATACCTCTCTCAACGGCGCCCGGCGGGACGAAGAGGAAGTATTTTTAAACGTCTTTGCTGAAGGGTCATAAGTAGAGATATGAGTCAGACCGAGACACAACTCCTCCTCGTTCGTCGGGTCAAAAAATTAAGTGAATCGAATGAGCCTCGCACCTCGTTCTCCGGCAAGAATGAAAGCCAGATGCAGATCCGCAGCGCGGCTATTCTTCGGAGTCTTCCACTTCCATTTGAGATCATCGTGGAGGACAAGGAGAGCAAGATGGGCGCTGATCGACTGAGATTGAGAATGTTGAAGCCCGTACTTCTTCTACTTTCATTCACGTATAAGCATAACCAAAATAAAAGCCTAATGCTAATGGGTCGGCCGCTTGTCCCATGCGCGACGAATGTCCGGCTCATGCCGCAGTTCTTTCGGCACGAAGGACCACCGTGTTAGCACTCCGGTCCTGATCGCAGTCGCCACCACTTTTTGTTTTTTCTGCCGGCAGCTACCATCTCTGGCAGCGCAGAGGTCTCCGTCGCTCTCTGCTGGGTGGCCTCTACCGCGGCCGTTGCCCGCTTCGCTTTCTGCACCCTTCTGCCCTCTCGTTTGACGTCTTCCTCGGCCTCTTCCAACGCAACCTCTTCTGCGCGGCCGCAAGGGACCCGGGAGGAGTTTCGACGCCGGAAAAGTTGCTTTGGCGGGTCCTGTCACTATTCTTCTTTTTCCTGGCCGTCAAGGTTTTTTCGGGAAGAAACTAAATGAATCCGATCTTGATGCGTGGTCGTCAAGGTAATAAATATGTCAAAAGAGGATGCCGCGTCTCCTCCAGTCACCGTCCGCTGCAAAGCAGGCAACGGACGCAACCAAGAGGGCTTTGTTTGTCGTCGTCCCAGTCGTTCTCAAAATATGCATGACCACGGAACAGGATGCTATTTTTTCGTTTAAGTACTATTATAGTACTTTAACTTTTGCAAGAGGTGTTTTTTTGACGATGAATGTAAATTCTCGATCGTTTAAATTCTTCTTGACGGTAATCTAGAAGTACTGACCCAGCGTACACCCACTGCTGCGGCGCCATCCGATTCGCGAAACTCTGAGTTTGCGTTCGGTTTGCGTACTTAACAGCGGAGGCCTCACTGCGATTCAGCCGACCGCTTTTTGTAAAAAATTGCCTAAGGTAAAGGTGGTAGAAGTAGTATGTATCGCGTCGGTCTGCGTCTTCAGCCAAACAGGCTACACGCTACGCGCATTGTTGCTTGCACAAGTCACAAGTGCACCATCACGTCGCATTTTAATTTTTCGGAGATGGTGTAGTCCCTCCTCTGCAGATCGTGATCTCCTTGCGTTCGCCACGTTTTTAGCGCTCCCCGTCCCCTGGCGGCGCCGTTGACGCTGATCCCGAGCATTTTCCGCGCCCACCGGTCCTGCGGGTGCGTACCGCACCACGTGCCCGTAGTACCGTCGCCGCCGCTCCTCTATCAACCGGACATAAAGTTGTCAAAAGTTGGCGACGCGTTCTGTGATCCTGAGCTTCGTCATGAGTCTAGCGACGCCCCAACAGCCCGCAAACATCCCCGACATATCTTCACAGCTTGCACAATCCCAAGCCAAAATGTACGGGTAGCCGGTGAACGCGAACATGCGGCGCATGCTCCGGCATTTCGACGTAGACCAACGATCGAGCGGGGCTCTGAAGTTCCGACAGTCCTCGAACATGCTCTCCAGCGACTCCACCGACGAGACGTCCCAGCTGCTCAAACCGAACCCGGTAAAGACCCAGCACCCGGAAAACATCGAGGCCATCGACTTGACCCCGCGGGTTTTCCAGCCCGAGAGGTCGGGGTTGAAATCTTTGCTCAGATAGCGGCAACAGGCCGCGGATTCATAGTTCAAAGCCCCGCTCACGTTTCGCCGGAAGAAATAATAGAAAAGCCCCGACAAGTCCGCGACCCCCGAGACGTCCCAGATGCGGAGCGGGCCATGCTTTGCCTCTACTTCGTCCATCGCATCCTGAGCGGCAGCGTCTGCACCTGGCAACATGCTCTCAAGTGCCACGCTGCACGCAGCCTGCAACTGACTGCGGGACGTGAACGCGTCAAAATGCTTGACGAAGAAGCTGACTTCGGCCACGTCATCGCCTTGTCCTCCTGCCGCGATGAAGTAATGCACTGGAATGCGGACATCATCGCCGAGCGTCGTCTTCTGGTCATCTGACGAATCGGGATCGACCCCTGCCGGAGCCATTGCCCCTATTTTCACCGCAACCGCCTCCCTAGCGAGGACCTGGATGCACTCCCAATCGACCTCTGCATCGCAGCCCATTTTCTCCCACTGCTCAGCAATGGCCATCTTCAAGTCCCGCACCAAGTAGATACCCTCTGCGCCTTCGCGGAGTGCGGCAGTCTCCTCTTCGCTGAAGACGGAAAAAGGCTCGCCGTCCAGTTCGCGACGAACAGGTAGAGCTGCGCGCTGCTTATGGACATGCATGGTTTTGAGCCTTTCAGTTAGAGTCGTAATTGTAAAGAAATCAAAATGAAAAAGCCGAGAGTTGATGTCGAGAGCGAAAGTAGAGCACTCGCACTGTGTGCGCCGGACAAAAATGATGACGATTAAGCTGTCTCGCAATGTGTGCGGCTAATCAGTGACTATCATCCTTCTAATAGGGAGCGTATCTGCAGCAGGTGCAGCCCAAACAAGTGGTTTACCTGGAAGACGATTCCTGGCAGCTGCAAGGTGGAAGACTCGAATGGAATAATAATTCGGAAAAACAAACAAATGTCTTAGCGCTTCACGAGCACGCGCACCGAGAAAAGCCTCAGCCTCACAGATTGATTCGAATCATGATTCGATATCGATTCATCTTCATCTAGTAGAAGAAGAATGTAACGAAAGAAAGGAAGAGCAGGAACAGGAGAACTAGTACTAGACCTGCGAGCACAATGATCGTGTTGCGCAGAAGGTTTACGAATTGAGCGACCGTTGGAAAATGGAAATCGCAGGACGAAGCTCGCGTCGCGAAGCTGATGTTGACGTGCGACGATGGGCTCACAACTCTTGATTATTGCATTTCCATTTGCGACTTCTATCCGTGCTGCTCCGGCTCCAGTTCCGCGCAACAAGACCATCAAGAGGTCATACGTGGAGAGAAATCAGAATCACTTCAAGTGCAGCTGGAGCTGCAGAGCTGGAGCTGCAGTTCTTCTTCTACTTTTTGCAGATGGTACTATTTGAAAGTGTCGTAGTCGCTTGCTGATGTCGATGATGAATGATCATGATCATGATGTGCTGGCGCGTATAAAACAAAGGCTTTCTCTGCCCCTCTTTCTCCGCCGTCGCTGCTGAAAAGGAAAGCCGGCTCATGAAAAAACCCACCAGAACGACATGATGTGCAAAAAGTACATGCGAATGCAGGCAGAAACATTTTGTCACAGATGATAGTTCGAGTGGTGCGTCAAAGGTGTTTCGACGCGGCTTTCGACACTGTTCCTTTCACTACGGAGGTCGACGCATACGACACGCCACCCGCCAGCACACTTCCCGCTGCGACCTTATCTTCGGCCACGGCCGATGCAGAAGTGGTTGTGGTAGTATCCACCGCAGCGGAAAAATCGTTCCCCGGAATCAGCAACCTGGGCTTCCCGACGGCCCGCGGTGGAGCAGCCCGTCTCGCCGCCGTGGGCGTTGCAGAAGTCGTACTCACTCTTCTTTCGCTTATCGTCCTCGTCACTGCCGCTGCGGAAGTCACAACGATCTTGGGATGAGGCTTGAGGTCCACCACAGCGCCATCGTCAGCAGATGATTCTGGCGTCTCAACATCGTCGCCGGGGGCGACTGAAAAGGGCTTATGATCGGCCGCGAAAGGATTGATCATCTTCGGCTCCGCCGGGTCCTCCTCCTCCTCAGCGGCCCCCTTGCCCGCGAGGACCTCGTGATGTACGTCGCCAGACGGCTTCTCGGCGATGATCGAATCAACGAACTTGGCCACGTCTTTCAGCCCTGTCCACGTCGTTTTCGCGGGCGGCGGCGGAGACCGTGTTTTATTCGCCCCGGCTGTTGCGCTTGACGAGGAGTTCATTTTCGTCGCCCCCTGCTTCGTCTTGTCTACACCAAGCGCTCCCGCAAGGACGCTGCTGCCGACGATTCCTGGTCCGCTTGCTGGACCTAATTTGGACGCGTGCTGCAGCGAAAGCTTCGGCTTTGCTCCTGATTGATTCTTCGCCTTCGCAGGAGTAGAGTCCTGTTCCGTGTCGTCAGCGGCATGTTGCTGCGATATCGGGCGACTGCTTGCCAACAGCAACGGCCTCGTCGGTGGTTTGGTCAAGAGAAGGCCGGTAGGGCGCTTTTCCGGGGGCTTGTTCCGCGAAACCAGGTCGTCCACGGTGGGGAGATTGTTGTACAACCTGGCGTGAGAAGATTTTAAGGACTTGATCATGATCGTTACACAAACTAAATCGAAACGAAATATATCATTTCACAACCTGGAGTTTCACCCTGACCTTCGCCAAAAATTTTGAATGCAAAGAAAAGTACCCCTTTCGCTTCACTTCAGACTGCTTGCTCGCTGTCGTCGGGGGCAGAACCAGGCTCGGTGTGGTGGTGATCTTTTTTGCGTTCGCAGTAGTTCCTGTAGCGCTTGCGGGCGGTGGCGGAGGTGGGGCTTTTTTTGCTGCGGCTGGCTCGTCCCGTTTTGTCTCATCTGCCACCGGATCGTGGACCAGTCTTTTCTGTGCCGTCCACGAGCTACTTGCCACCACCACGGGCGCCGACTTACCGCCCTTTTCAGCGGGGGCCGCAGCCGGTTTACAGCTTGTCGCGGGACTTATTTTCTTTTTCACGAGTAGTTGTTGGGCTTGGGCGGCGGCCCCGCTGGCAGCTCCCGGCTTCGTGAACGAGCCCGCGATTCTGACGAGTTGTTGCGTGCCTGGTGGAGGTGGCGGACCGAGAGGAGGCCCCGATCCGGATGCTCCTTTGGCTTTACTCGCAGTGGCGGCTCCGGCTCCTCCTGCAGAAGATACAGCTTTCTTCATCGCATTCGCGACTACTGGAGGTGCCGCGGTGGATGCGGAGTTTTGGACTCCCGCGCCTACGTCGAAGGAATCCGAGGAATCGGAAGTGATTGACACGCTGCTGCTGGAGGAGCTCACGCTCTGCCGCAGCTGTGCCGCCTGCTTCTGTCTGTGGTCTATGACGGGCACTGGTGCGCGGGCGGAGGCGGGCCCCGCGGCCGAGGTGAACCCTCCGCCTGCTGTGGTCGAGGAAGTTGATGCTGTAGTGGTCATCTGGTCCTTGTTCAATTGCTCCATCTCACGGAGCCAGTTGGTGCGCTGAGGCTGCTGGCCTCCGTCGTTCGAACCGGACGCACTGAGTGCCAGATCTACTTCAACACCTGCAGGGGCCGCGGGCACAACAGGGGCGCCTACCGGCGAGGACACCCACGGATTACTCAAGTCTGTGGGACCCGCCGACAGCGACGGCGCGCTAGTCTTCGGCCGGAAAAGGTACCTCTGGGGCGCCCTGCCAATCCCAATTGTAGAAGAGGAGCAGGAGGCGCCGGACGCGCCAGCCGCCGCACTTTTTGCTGCGAATGGAGCACTGGGCGGAGGCGGAGCCAGCGGAGCCGGCGGAACAAGCTCCTGCTCCGTCAGACAATTAAGAGCTGCGGCGCCTTGAGGAGTCTGCTGAGGATCCGACCGAATCTTGTGGCCGGCGTGAGAACCTCCAGAAAAGATGCTCACAAATCCATCGCTCCTGCTCGAAGCAGCAGTTATAGTCGAAGACGGTGGCGGCGCGGCTACTGCCGCCCCAGACGAGGACAATTCCGCCGTAGCCGCCGTTGGCGTTGGAATGCAGCTAGAGCTCGCACTCCCGGTCGCGGTAGAAGCAGAACCTTGAGCTGCACCAGCAACACTTTTTTCCGCAACGGTGGCTGTGTTCTTGGCCGCGGGTGCGCCATGATTCGTGGGCGGGGCCGGCTGGACGTCGCTCTCGCTGCTGTAAGCAGAAGCGGCAGTGACTGGCTTCCGATCTGGGTCGCTACCCTCCGCACTTTTGTTCTTAGTCACCCCCGGTCTCGTCGTCGAGCAGTGCAAATCCGTCACCTCTGGGATCGCCTGCGCGTCCTCCTCACGACCCGCCCACTCGTCGCCTTTTAGCGCGGCGGCAGCTGCTGGAAACCCGTCGTTGGCTTTCTTCTTTTTCTGCGTTTTCTTTGTTGCCCCCGCTGGTGTTGTCCCGCTCTCGTCGTTTTTCGCCGACGCGGACGCAGTGCTGGGCGCGGGTCGCTCAAGCTCGTCTAGAAGTCGTAGCTGACGATCTGCTTCCGCTTCCGCCCCGTTCGGCTGGTCATCCGCTCCTTCCCGACCACTTCTACTTGCATCTTCGGCAGTTGCTCCTTTCCCCACATTTCCCTGCCCCTTTTTTCCAGCACCTTTCGCAGCAGCGGTCGCGCCTGCTCCACCGGACAGAATACACCCGTCCACTTCTTTGAAAAGACCCCTCTTTTCAGCCGCCCGCATTCGCATCAACTTGTCGATGGTGTCTTTGGCACTCGCCGGCAGCTCCGGAACACGCTTAAGCAGCTGATTCCGCTTTTCCTGCTGCTTGCGTTGCTCCTCATCCGATTTCTTCGTCTCGAGATCGCGGTCAGTTGCGACCCCCATGGCTGCGGATATGGTCGTCGGGCCTGCTGGTATCAGTCCGGCGCCAGTCGCTGCGGAGGTGGAGGTAGTAGCTTTAATTCCGGAAGACGAAGAGGACGAAGCTGCTGCAGCCGCGGCCGAAACGACGCTGTTCGCAGCTGCGGCGGCCGCCTTCGTGTCCTGCTCTACTTGCGCTTTTGCTCTCTGGGCCTCCGCGGCGGACTTGAGAACGAGTTTTCCTCTCGACCCCGTGCCGCTCGATGTGTTGCTCCCTTCTTGTTGCTGCGTCGAAGAAAGAATCTTGTTCCTCGCCTCCAACGCCGACGTGGGAGAGAGCGGCGCCTGATGCTGCGCGGCAGAAGTCGTTCCGCCTGTTGTGTTTGTAGCTGGGAGCGGGAGTGCGAGCGGCGGAGCTCCTGGCGAGGGTGCGGGAAGGGTTCTATCAGAAGTGCTAGGGTCACCTCCACCAGAAGCGGCTGCTGGTCCTCCTGCTGCAACAGCTACCGTCCTGGATTTCAGCGCTGCATGCAACAACGCGGCTCGCTCCGCCTGCTTGTTCACGGCGTCCAGGGTTTTCTTATGTGGAGCCGTTCCCGGCGGGGGCGGCCCCGCAGCCACAACATCAGCCTTGTTCACAACTTCCGCCGGAGTTGACTTCTCCACCACTTTGTTCACTTCCTGTAGGGTTTTCGTCGACGTCGACATCTGTGCAGCCTGTTGGGAGAGAGGAGCCGCTGCCGCTTTGATGTTTTCGTCGCCGTTTCCGTTCTGCTCCCGCCTGCCGCGGAGGAGCAGCTCGCGGACCTCGGCGCTGCTGAGGAGCCGCTCGGGAAGCTCCCTGCTCCTGTCACGGTTCCGCGCGGACCGACTGCCGTGCCGGACATCCCTGTTCCGGTCCTGGGGATCCCCTCCTCTTCCTCGGTCCCTCTCCCTCTCCCGGTCCATCGCCCCGCGGCCGCCGCGATCATCCCGCTCGCCGCTGCTCCTGCTTCGGCTGGGGCGGCCGCGGGCTGCTCGGTTGCTGGCGCCTCCGCCGCGTTCCCGATCTCTTTCTCTGCTCCTACCGCGGTCTCTACTCCTACCGCGGCCAGCCTTGTTTTTGTCCACGACGAGGACGTCGTCGTGCTCGAAGATCAGCGCGTTCGTGTTGCCGTGGGTGCGGGTCGCAATCCGGTAGTCCTTCTCGATCTTGTCGCGGTAGTCGTGTTGTTTGGCGTAGTAGGCGGTTTCCTTTCCCTTGTCGACGGATTCCTCCTCCGAGGAATACCACATGGTCGGGCACCCCCGCGCCCCCGAAACCGCATTCGCCGCTCTGTTGTGCAGCGCCGGGCCCCGATCTCGGTCTCGGCTCTCCTGCTGCTGCTGCTGTTTCTCGCCCGAAGACGCTCCTGCTGTGGTGCTCGCCGTCGCGCCTCCCCCTACCACAGCAGGAGGTGGCGCTCCGCGGCCGCTGCCGGCAGGCAGTACGGGCACAAGGTTCTGCTTCTTCTGCGCGAGCGGGTCGGCTGGCGGCGGTCCGCTAGCGGTGTTGATGATCGGCATGGCCTGTTGCGATTTTTGCAGGTGCTTCGGGCCATACCGCACGAAACTTTTGTTCACGGGAACGAGTTGCTGACCAACTTGTTGAGTTTGTATTTGTTGATCCAACAGCACCATCCCAGAAGCTGCCGTCGGAGGTGTGGCACCCTGATCTTGATGCTGCTTCATCGCCGCGTTCCCGTGTGGCAGCGCTGCGGTTTGCGCCCTCAGATCGTGGTCTACCTTTGCCCGCGGCTTCTGCAATATTTTTTGCGCCGCCCCGCCGACTACCACACCGGCCGCTGCGCCGCTGCCGTGGTGGCTGGTCGACTGCTGCAGGTGCCGCCTCCAGTTGCTGGCCACAACGCTCCCGCCGGCGGCCGTCGGATCGCGCAGCTCTTGGTCGCGCTTGTGCAGCCCCCGTCTCTGTTCATTCAGGTCGTTTTGCCGCAACGCGCCAGCGGTGAGACGGGGTCCCCCGGTCGAAGTCGAATCTTGTTTCCCCGCCGTGCCATTGCGGTTTCTCTTGCCGTCGCGCTCGGAGTCGTCCCCAGGAGAGATGCGGCCCCGTAAGGCGCCGGCCGAGGACGGGATGGAGCTGCGATCCGAAGATGCTGCTCCGCCGTCAGAGGAATACAAATCGCCCTGGCCTCGGTCGTCGTCGGAGGCCACTTGATGGGGGTGTTCTTGGTGGTGGGGGGATATCTCTTCGACGTCCGAGTGCTGAGAGTCTGTTTGCTCCCGTATCTGCCGGGAGGATGTGTCCTTGAGTCGATCCCGATCGCGGTCCCTTTTTCCGGCACGACGCTCTTTCTTATTTTTCGAAGTTACGTCGGGACGGTCGCGTGGGCTCTTGGACAGGCCTTTTTTCCTCTTCTCCTTTCCCTCGCCGTCAGTCCTTGCCGCCTTCGCCGCTTTGGGCTTCGCTTCTCGATGGTTTCGTCGCTTGGAAGTCGAGCGCCCAGGAGCGTCTTGCTGCTGCTCCGACTGCCTCTTTGTTCGCTTTTTGTTCTTGTTTCGCCGAGCGTTTAGTATTTCCTCCTCTTCTGCTGCTGCTTCCTCTGCCTCGTCGCCCGAAACTTGTTGCGCGAGTGTCTCTTCCTCGTCGTCCTCATCGGCTTCCGCTGCTGCATCGACTGCATCCTTCTTGTGTTTCCGCTTGTTCTTGCGCCTGTTGTTCCCTGGCGCTTCCTCCGCCGATTCGACGGAGTTCTCTTCGCCAGCAACCGGGGCATGGCCGTCAGCGCCGTCGGAGCTTCTGTGGTAGACGTGAAGAATATATCTCAGAAAGCCCTGCTTCTACTGTACTTAACATGTCGAGTTAAAATAAAAGTACTCAAACTTCTCAACGGTCAAGTTAAGGTCCTGCTCGTGGTCAATGTTTTTTACGTCATGATCTCGACTGATTCATCTGATCCTACTTTTCTTCCGTTTCCGACATGATCGACAATAAAGAAAACAAGTACTGCTCCTCCTGTGCGTGCGCGTCTGCGGATGATGACGACGCATCTGCGTCTTCTTGTTCCGATGAGAAATCGCTGTTAGAAGCCGCTTCCACCAGTGCCTCTGCTGACCGAGCAGCTCTTTTCGACCGCTTTGCATCTGGTGACTCGCTCTTCTCTGGCTGATACCGTTTGGCTGCGCCGCCTTTCTTTTCGCCGCGCGCTTTTTCTTTCGACGCACCACATCCTCGACGCTCGCCGCGGTCTTGCTCGCGCCTCCGCTTGGTCCCGTCTTCATCTCGATCTCGGGCGGACGCTTTCTTCTTGCCCGCTAAGAGACCCACACGGAGTTCCGCGAGCCGAAAATCCTTGTCACCCGCCTTCTTTTTCGCCCCGCCTTTCGTTCGGTCACGGTAAACCCGCAGCTCCGCGCGCTGGCGCTCAATGGCTCGCCGCTCGCGGCGCTCTTCCTCCTTTTCTTCGCGCTTCAGTTGCTTCCGTCTCGCCGCCGTGATCTCCTCTTTCTCCTGCTTCCGGCGCGGCTCGCCCCCGCGTTTCTCCTTCGATTTCGTCGCCTTAGACGTAGCAGCCTCAACAACTTTCTTGTCTTTATGTTTGGAAAGTCTTTGCTTGCCTTTCGCTTTCACCCCGCTCTTTGCGTCGTGCCTCGATGATGCTGCAAGACCCTTGGTTGTGATGTCCTCATTACGATGGGCGCGACTCCTCTTTGCGACAGCCGTGCCATGTTTGCTGCCGGTCTTTTTGGAGTCGGCGTCCTCTGAGGATGAAGTGTCGCCCTGCGGTGCACCGCTTGTCGCGGACGAGGCGTCGTCGACTTCCTGTTGCTGTTCACCTTCTTGTTTAGGGGGCTTGGTTGCTACCACGGCACCAGAATCCGGTGCCGGCCCTCTGTTCGTTATGTTTATGTTTTCACCATCTTCCGCGGCTCCCAGAGCGGCCTCGTTGTAGACTCGATTCGATTTCTTTTTCGCACTTGCCGACTTCTTTTTTTTGACTTTGCTACTCATGCCTGCCTCAGCCGGGACTTTTTCCTCATTGTCTTCGTCCTCACCGTCGCTTTCACCGTGGCGTTCTCGAGACCGCCTTCTCTTCTTCTTCGCGGGCCGCCCGTCTCCGTCTGCCTCGCCATGTGAAAGTACTTTCGAGCCTTCGTCGTCGTCCTCCTGGCTGCGATTTTTGGAATTGTCCTTGCGCCGCTTGTTGCGTCTTTGCTCATGCTCGCGCGCCACTGCATCCTCGTGTGCCGATTGTTCTTCGACGATCTGCATGTTAACGTCTGGAACATGAGCGTCGTCTCCACCTGCCTCATCTCGCAGCTTCTTTTTCTTGCGTTTTTTCCTACCGGAGGCTGCTTCCACTTCATCTCCTGGGCGGCCGTCGCTCCACTCGTCGTGCTGCTGGTGGTCCCTTGCTACGTCCAAGTCCCGCTCGCCTGCATCGGGCTCCCCACTCGCTTGATTTTCGTGTGACCTTCTCTTGACGCGGGGCCGCGGGAGCTCCTCAGCGACGCCCTCGGCCTCACCGTCTTCTACTCGATCTTTTCTCGCGCCGGACTTCGATGTGGACCCTTCGTCAGATTTTCGGTGCTGCAGGATCCCGGCATCCGCTGATTCTTTATTGTCACCTTTTGGTGCATCCGATGCTGGAAGTACAACCACCTCGCCTACTCCAACATCCTCCGCCACTGCAACTGCATGCGCGTCGTGGTCTGCTGCTTTGTCACGGTCACTCCTGCTGTGGTGCTTTTCCTTGCGATTCTTCTTCTTCTTTTTCTTTACCGGCAGGAAGTCTAGGTCGTCTTCTGCGCCCTTAGTATCGTCTTGCGGTGGAGGCCGCATATCCGAAGGCACAGGCTCAGCTTCATCGACGCTTCTTCTTGCAGTAGCTGGATTTACTTGATGGTCCGCTACTGGACTCACGACAGCGTCGACTCTGCTTTTCCGCTTCGTCTTCGTTCCCGTCGCTCTCGCACTCGCTGCCTCCTCATCTATAACATCTCCTACTGCACCAGCAGCTTCTACAGCCAAGGCCGTGCCGCCCAAATTGATGCCTCTCGAGCTGATTTTCATCGCACCCCTGGAAGCAGCTGCGTCAACGGTGCACGTAGCTGGCACGACAACGACGTCGTCAGCAGGAGCAGGACTCACAGCACTAGTAGAAGCGGCTCCAGAAGCAGCGCCAGGAGCGGAGCCATTTTTGGGTGTTTTTACAACTGGCAGCTTTGCTGAACCTCCAGATACCGCTTCGGTTGGCATGTTATGCCTCGATAGCGAAGTTGATGGCGGCGGGCCGCCAGCGGCGGTAGACGCCGTGGCGCGAGTTGAAGGCGGCAGCGGAAGCTTCGCACTGGAACAACTGTTGGCCGCTGCGGCTGCCGTGGGCGTGGTGACGGCGGCGCCCGAGCTTGCCTGATGGACCAGGTCTAGAGCCGCTTTCATCTCCTTCGCTTGGTCCGCTTTCTTGCGTCTCGCCTCAAGCAACTTCCTGCGTAAATCCTCCTTCGTCGCAGTCGTGGTCGCTGCGGCCGCAGCAGCCGTAGAGGCAGAAGATGTTGCAGTCGTTCCTGCCAGTCGTGAAAGCTTCTCTGCGAGCGGTATCGGAGCGCTACTCCTTCTCACACCAGCGGCGGGTCGTGCCTCTGCCTTCGCTTTCATGGTAGTATTTTGCGCAAGCCCTGCGTCTGTGGCCGTGTTTGGGGCGCTGCTCGTCGGAAAAGCGGCGGAACTTCCGGCGCGCGACACAACCGACGATGTCGTCGACGAGGGAAAAGTTGCTGGTTGCACAACTGGAGGTTTGGGGACGTCGAAAACGAAGGCTTTCTCGTCAAACAAAACGCTCTCGAAATAGGGCACAAGCTCGTACTTCTGCTCAGGTCGAGGCCTCGTTTTCGCAGCGCCCACCCCTGTCGACGGTGCTCCCTTTTTCTTGGTTGCAAACCTCTTCCACGTTCCTGAGCCTCTAGAAGACGACGAGCCCGCTCCGTCGTTCTTGTCTTCATCTTCTGCTGCGGATGAGTGGTCAACTACATCCTCGTCGTCATCGCGCCGTGGCGGCACACTCTTCTTGAACAGGAAGTTCCGCGGGTTCCAAAAGAAGTTCGTATTGCGGAATAAGAACTCCTCTTTCACGAAGCGCTCATGGAGAGGTTGGTCGCTGTGCAGCTTGGGTGTGAGGTAAAATTCCTGGAGCTGCTCTGGGGTGAGGTGGTCAGTGTGCCCTCCGAGCCCAAACCCCCGCGAAGGTGCCGCAGAAGAGGCGGAGGTCCAAGTAACTGAACAAAGTCATATAGTTATGAATTTTGTGCCACCTCCACCTCCAGGGGCACCAGGGATAAATGCTTACTGTGACTACGTAAAGACTTACTAAACGTTTTGAGCTGGTGTTGGCTCATGCCGCGCCGTCTTTCGAAGGAATATCAGAATTGCATACATCGCGAGGACGATCGATGTTCCAAAAATACCATTGCCTGCCGCGGTCCCCCGACTGACTCCGGCATTGTTCGGGGTCGACCCTTGGCTTGCTGCGCTACTCGCGCCTCCTGCTGTCGTCGACGAACTGGAGACGGCGGAAGATGCACCGGAGGAAGCTCCTCCGGGATGCGTCCCGCCCCCGCCGCCCGATAGAAGTTGTTGCTGGCTGGTGCTCTTCGTCGTGACAAGCTGCAGGTTGCCGCCAGCGTGCCGGGCGGAGGAGCCTCCTGGTCCGCCGTTGTACGCGGCATGGTTGTTGTTGTAGCTGCTGTAGTGCCACGCATTGCTGTAGCTGCTCGATGAGGATGCAGATGCGGCCGTCCACGTCTGATTGGCCCCCTTCGAGCCCGACGAGCTAGAACTCGGGTGCCAGGTGGACCAGGATTGCTCTTTGTCCTTCCCCCACTTCCCCCCCGAGGTGTGCTGATGATGATACCCGTTGTAACTACCGTGGTAGTCATTGTAGTCGCGACGGTACATCTTGATATTGATGTGTGGGGGAAGATGTAGTCAACATTCATCACCGCATTCGACCGTCGACGGAATAGAAGGGACAGAACTACTAGGGATTAAACTCAGCGGGCTATTCGATGTACTACTTCTAGAGAGACGAGCGGATTTTTCGAGAGGACGGAGGGAGGCGTGAAGACAAAAAGAAATCCTCCACTACCACTACTTGCTAGGAAGGTAGGCGTAGGTCATGATGAGTTGCATTTTCAGTCGAGTCTGGGTATGCTAGGGGTATCGACACGGAGTTGTCGCTGTCGGGCGATAGAAATATTACAGGAGCAACTGTACCAATCTAGATCTATTCACAACCCCTATGCAGCACAGAGATCCTGTCAGGGTCACACTGAAAATATTAAATGAGCGATGAGAATCATCTGAATGTAAAATGCAAATTAGCGTTTGCATGATCATGTTCAAAAAGAGCAGAGGCTGTTATCTTCAGGGACGATGCTGAAACAACTACTTGTCGGACCACATCACGAAATAAAGAACTGTCTTGGATGAATTCATCGATCAAGACTAACATCCGCTATTCGACGATTGATCTCGATCTTGAACAAGGGAAGCTGGTGCATCTTCGAGAAAAATTTTGTATTTAGCAACATCGCATTGATGGCACTAACACACGCACGTGACAACAAACTGATGTGTTAAGATTCAAGAACACCGTTGGGGTTTTGTTTTGTTCGTCTACAACGTGAACAAGAAAAAGAAGAACAAGCTACTTGCTCGCAACTGTAAGCCACAGAAAGTGGCCCTCCAGCTATAGCAGCGGGACCGTGCAAAGCACGAGCAGAAAGTCTGGTCTCGCATAGATAGCACTGGTGACCCCCCACGTCGAGGTACAACTAGATGCTCTCCATCTTTGATGTCTTTGCGCGCGAGCGGTGCTTTTACTTTTCCCCTCCCTCCGCCTCCTCCGCTTGTGGTCTCCCCGATTCCTTGCTCGCTGCTCCCTCTGCTGCTTCTTCGTTGTCCGTTTTCGAGACCAGTTTCTCGACCACTTCCACCGTCTGCCCGGTGTCTTTGTCCCTGTACTGTATCCGCATGTCGTGCTCCTTCGAGCTCGCCACCAGGCTCGCGCTTGATCCCTTCGGGCTCGCCGCGCTTGATCCCTTCGGCGTTATTTCCGACAGCTGCTGCTGTGCTTCTGCCCCTCCGGCCGTTGCGCCGGAACTACTCCCAGCACTCCCACTGCTTCTGGTTGGCCAGCACGAAGTAGAAGTAGCGGTCGTCTTACTCTCCTGCGCCCCCCCGATCCAGAGCTTGTCGTAGGCCAGTTTGAAGACGTTTTCGTCGTACGCGAATTCGAAGACTGGGGTGTGCTCGTACTGCGCGGAGGGATTCAGGTAGAGCCCCTCCATGATCGCAGACGCGATGTCCTCCTTGCTCACGTCCGGGTGCTTGTAGATGCCGCCACTCACGAGGCAGACACGGACCAAATCGATCCGCGGCGTCCTCACGCTGTACTTCTTCGCATGCTTCAGGTTGTACTGGTTCACGGAAACGACGACGTTCTTCCCGCAAGTCCGGAGCTTGCTCACAAAGTCGCCAGCATCGGGGAACTCGCGATCTGGGAGAAGGGATATGGAGGAGAATTGAATTCAGATGCGAAGATCGAGAGGAAGATGCAGTAGAAACTGGTGCTACTGCTACAAGTTCTTGCGTGCTGGTCCTAGTTGTAACTACTACAAGTAGAAAAAGTATTTTTTTAAAACAAAGTACTCCTCGGTCCCACCACGTACACCATCGCGGCGTTTTGCGCGAGCCCCATCGGTCGTTTTTCCGGCTCGAAGACGTGCAGGAAGCACGTTGTGACCGTATGATCCGCGAACGAAGCGCGGCAGGACAAGTAGGAGAGGGCCATCTCCGTGCAGACTGATTCATCAGCCAGGACCACTCGATCCAACGACTTCTCCTCGCTGGCCTGCCTGTGCAGCTGGCGTTGTAAATCCTGGAATTTCTCGGTGTCGAACCCCGCACCCCGCAAGGCGATCTCGAATGCGCGATTGATCGCAGAACCGCCAACCTGTGATCGATCGACTCGATGTTGGTCATCGAAGATGGGAAGGAGGTAGATTGATGTTGGGTCACCTCCGAATTTGTGGAGGAGGTGACCGAACATCTACCGAATCACAATCCGATAGTGTTGAGTCGAATGTCAAGAATTGAAAGAGGAAGAGCCTCCAAACACCTGTGCTAACCCTAAACGACTTGTTTCTTATCCATCAGTGGATCGGTCCTCACGGAGGTCTACAACGGGCGGAGAAGTAAGTACGAACAACTGGTCGCTGCCGGCGTTCAGGCTTGCGACGTGACACTTCTCGTCCTCCAGCGCAGACTCGTAGATTGGTGTAAAGGTCGCTGGTTTCGGCATGAAAATCACTTTCTCCGGCTTCAGTGCTCGCGGAATCCGCATCCGGAAGCCCGGCGCCTTACCTAGTGAAGTGGGGACACAAAAATCCTCCATCAGCTTTCTCATCTTCGTGGCTCTTGTTGATGTTTCCGATGTCTCGTCGGGTGTATCTTCGTCCTTTTGTTTTTCGTCAGGGTAGAACTCGTCAATCAATCCGAGGAGAAAGGGGTCCTCCGCGGGATTCTTGGCTGGAAGCTTTGGCATGACAGCTACGATGTTACTTTCGAAAACGAGATACTCGTTTTCGTGGTAGTACAACGCTTCAGCTAATGTTAAAAGTGATTGTTCCTGTCCGGGGTGTAAGTAAAAGTATGTAAATATGAGAATGGTCCATAAGGATAAGTTACACTTCCAGTCTACCTGATGCATCGAGCGGAGGCCCTTGCTGTGGACCTTCTTCTTGGTCCTGAGGCTTATTTCGAAAGCATTGGCTGCAAAGACCACGACCCATCTTTTCCTTTTTGAAAGACTAAAGACCTGCACTTCGCCGCGCAACACTGCGACAGTTGAACTGCGAGGATCACGCACACGAATTGGAATAAGTCGGTGGATCATCTACATTCCAGCACCAGCGACTTTCGTACAGGAACTAAAGGTTTTCTTGTACCACGTCAACACAGAGTGATCTGTCGCGTGCCGTTTGGGTTTGGCCTCCCTGTCGACGAGCACCGGAAGATTCCCGAGTCACGAGAACACGCGCTTTAAGTGCAAGGCTGGTACATCAAGCTGGAACTGGAACTGCATCGATCTGCTAAATAAAAACCAAACGTAAAGTAGAAATGCGCATACGCAAAGCAAAAGTAAGAGTATAGGGAACAGTACTTACTGAAGTGTATCTTCAGCTGCGGGTAGGCTTCTTGCTTCCCCCCCGTGTCGAGCCATCCCGTCTCGACTTTGTGACACAGCAGGTACTTATCACCGGACGAAGTGTCCCTGTCCCCCCTTTTCATCAATTTTCCCAAGAGCCTGCGAGTCAGACGCCAACGCATCCCCAGAGTCAAACACTTGACCAAGTGACGACCTGGGGACGTTTTTCCTCGGGGTATCTACTAACTTAGCTTCCGCTGCTTGGGGCACGACTTGGACTTTCTAGGTGTGTTGAGCAGCTTTCGCGCCACTTCTTATCCATCGACCAAGAAAGTGCAGAAGTCCAGACTCTAGCGCTGCGAGCTCCTACCAGTATCGGCCCGGCCGATGGCTGCCCGTTCATCTCGCTGCAGACTCAAAGGAAGACCCAAAGCAAGGGGACAAGAACATTTTTTCTCGCGTGATCCTAGTAGTCGCTGAGCAGGTTGTAGATGACCGCGGTTTCCTGTATCGCGTTTCCAAGGCCCGCAATGCGGATCACGTTGTTCGGGTGGTCGTTCTCGATCAGCTGCCGCGTTATCAGCCGCAAATTCACCGGTCGTAGCTTCTCCCCCTTTGGAATCTTGATCTCGTGCCGATCGCCAGTATCGGGGTCGCCGGGTCTAGAGGGGTCGTTGGGCACCTGCTCCGAACCCGCACTGCCGCTCCGACCGCGGGGGTTTCTAGCTGGGGGCGAGAAAGGAGGGCTGGCGGCAGGAGCTCCTTCGGGGGCAGCAGGAGGCCGAGGCCGACTGCTGCTGGCGCTGGGACTCGCGGGACTTTTCTGCACGAATCCCTCCATGGCATGCTCGTCTTGGTCCAGGGCGATACCGGCCGATGCGGGGGCGTCCAAGCGAAATCGATGAACGAACAGCTGACAGACGAAGACGAAGTGCTCGGGCGGTGCGGATGCCAATTGATTCACAAAACAATGTACTATTAAACTAAGGATTCAGCTTTGATCTGGACTG
>RXOD01004337.1:0-23851 GCA_005223375.1 Amoebophrya sp. AT5.2
TCCAATTCCCAATCCAATGCCCAATCCAATTCCCAATCCAATTCCCAATCCAATTCCCAATCCAATTCCCAATCCAATCTGGTTTCCATGTAATTTTCCATCTAAAATCTAATTTAATAATTGGATTTGTATGAAAATGAATGTTATGCCCGAAACCAATCCAATTCTTTCAATTTCCAACACAATATAAATCAAATTTCCATCACAATCCAATTTGCTTTTGCATTACAATCCAATTTCCATGCCAATGCAATGAATTGCCAATCAATATCAAACACGTCCAATTTTCATGCATTTCCATCCAATTTGCCATTTCATTTTCCATTGATTTCCATTTTATTTTTCATTCATTCCAATGGATGCGCAGCCAGATTGCCATGCATAGATATCAATCCAATATCCAACTTCCAATCCAATTCTCATTCCCAGCCATAAATGGCTATCGAGTTGGAAATTCCATCATCGCCATCCACTTTTTTCGTTCTGCTGAGTTGGTTACCAATTGGGTTTCATCATTACTTTGCAGCAACAGAACACCCAAGCAGACAGCGTATGGGGATGCATTAATGAATATTTGTTGCTGCGGCGCGCCATGAATCTTTCTGCTGCATTGGTTGGTGCTATCTCCATCTATCTCATTCTCACTCTTTGTTTATTTTGCGCTGTTGCTCAAGGCTCACCCACAATGTGAATGCTTGCATGCTCTTCGCAAGACTTTCGCTGTTAGTTCGCGATCCGAACCAAAGCCTTCTGCATGGCCACTACATCGATTGATTTTTTTTTCTTTATTTTGGAATGTAGCTGCTCAATTTCCAGCGCACCTAAAAAAGCTACAGCATGCCCATGGGATTGCGAGCATGTGACACTGAAAGAATTTGTGAGAGAGACAGAGAGGGAGTGAGAAAGACTCAAACTTCATCCCCCATCAATGCAGCGAGCTGCAATTGCAGCAGGGCAGCGCAAGCTTTCTCGCGAGATCAAAGAAATGGAAAAGACAAATGGTAACTAATTTGAGGGTGGGCAGATGACCCAGTCGCAACATGGTAAAGCTAAGTGGTGATGATATCGTTCGGACCTGAAGACTTGCTTTAGATTTCCCTCATTCCTTTCTTCCTGCCTCGGTTTCTGTATCTGCTTCTTTCTGCATTATGAGAGGCATCATGGGCTTCACCCGCACGACTTCAGTCGGCTCAGTTTTCCCTTTTCACCAGCTCCCTCCACCTCCTTCTGTTCACCTTCACCGCGTCGCCCCTTTCCCCCCCCTCCGCTGCAAGTCGTTCTCCGCATTATCGCATCGAAGAAGGGCCGTCGGGTAAATTCGTCATTATTGCATCGAAGAAGGGCCGCGGTACTAGGCTTCGCTATACCTCCACCAGGAACAGTTGGTTGATTCCATTCATTTCCCCGTCGCCTGCAGCAGTGGGCCCACCATGGCGTGGTGGTATAGGGAGAGGACGACCATGATGCAGCCGATGGTCCGCCCACGCCGTGAGGTCTGACTGGATCTTCATGCTAGCGAAGCACACAAACTACGCCACCATCAGAAAGATGAACAGCCGCCGAAGCTCTAAACTTTCCTCCTCAAAAGTCACGGGCGAGCTGAGCGGAGAACGACCTGCAGCCCTCGCGCGAAGCCCCCTTCCGCTCCGCTGCAAAGCCAAGTATCTATATCAGATTTATGTAGAAACGCGTCGCATTTTAAAAATATTGAAGTTTTTGCTCCCGAAGATAGAAACGCGTCGCACCGAAGTTGAGCGATGGCCTTCATCACGAAGAGGGCGCTGCGGAGTTTTTTTTTTATCACGGTTATCGCAACAAAAACGTGCCAGATTTTTATGTCGTTCTCGAACACTCCTCATTCGTTCGTTTCCACTGTGGTCATGATCCACAGCTGCCAGAATCTGCACCTAGCCGGACGCACTCCATACTAGAGTGAGAAGACGATCGCTTCAGGGTCTCGTCTGGCTCAAAATTCATTATACAGAAAGTCAGCCAATAGATTAAGATAGCTTGTTTGACACTACTCTGTCACTGCAGCGGATGGCTTCTCCAGTCAGTGACCGAAGCGCGCGATTTTGTGCGGCTAAGAAATTCTAAACCAGCAGGAGGATGATCGGACTGATGCTCGCATCTTGGTCTTGGATTTTCATCCGCCATATCCAACCATTTTGGCGCTCGAATTCCGCCATATCCAACCATGCGCGCGATTCACTAGGTAGTTCTAATGACCTTCACCTCCGAGCTCGGGTAAATATAAGTTCTGTGAGTGTTTCTCTGTTGCTTTGTGAGGACGCGACACGACCTTTGGGTACCATGATCTTACAGGAGTCATACTCGCAGATCCGCCTAGTTGCACAAGAGCTCGAAGACCTCTAGTCTACTTGTTCTTCGTGCAATGGAGTAATCGATAGGTTCGTTTCTTTGTAGCAAGCATCGCAATTGGGGGCGAGTCCGTGTCATCTCGTGCAATGAAGTATTTTCTGTTTTGCTGCGCTTGTTCCTAAACTCCGTGCTGCGGTTCCGCTGCTCTCAGACAACGTCATACATTCGCTAATTGAGACGGCGAAATTGCAAGTACAGAAGTTTTCCACAATATTCACAACTGAATTTTCATATATCGATCAGTCTTTCTATCGGAGCTCGGCCCTCTGGGGCGTAAGTAAGTAAAGTACTATTACTTCGAATGCGAACCGTTTTCGCATCGGATCTTCAGACGGTGGCCTGATCGCGAGTGATTTTTGTCTCTACCTCTTGGAGCAGGTGCAGATAGATGTCTGTCCACTTCTGCATGGTGGTGTCGTAGTCGCCTTTCGTCCACGGGTTGAACTGGTGGAAGCACTGCATCCGCTGTTGGAGGCCGTCGGCGTTGTAGTCTCCGTGGTCCTCGGTAGTGGAGTGGAGTGCTCTGGAGTGCTCTTCCTGAGCGTTGTTGAGTTCTACTTCATGCGCCGCGAGGAGTTCCTGCTCCTGGAGGAGCCCCAGGTTCATCTGCTGTCGCGGGACGGTGCTCGCATTATTCTCGTCCATCATTCCGAGCTTCGCAGTGAGGTGCATCCGTTTCCTCAGGAAAGAAACGATGTCGCCGCTCGCCACGTACTCCGCGCGCTGTTCCTCGTAGGCCTCCCGGAACGCATGTTTCGTGGTCGCGTCCGGCCCGCCCCAGATCTCGAAGGCGAAGGAGTAGGTATGGAGGTGGGGCCGGTTGGCAAGTACAAGACTAAGGAGCTATAGAAAGTGGTATAGTTGTGAAATTGGGCCGCGGAGCTCTTCGGGGTCCCTTTTCGGTCGTGTATCCTGGAGAGAGGTCGTCTGCCGTAGGTGTAGAAAGGCGGTTTGGTTCTTTCCGCCTGATCGGCAAGCCTCGTGGCACCTGCGCAACCTACAGCCGACAATAAATTGCCGCGCCGGGGGGCTCCTTCTTTTGCTCCGCTTTCATCAGGCCCTACTACCACAGCTTTCCACTACGACTAGTAGGTACCACTTCCCTCTACGTCCCACCTGCTTCGTTCCCACAACGAAAATGGGGCGGCCATTCTGAAACTGCCTTCGCGCCGAGTAGAATTCATCCAGAGCGCCTGAACGCAATCGCCACCTGAGGGCAGTCATCACCTAAGGAGACCCGTTCTTGCTTAGTACTCACCGGTTGCCTATGCCTACTACTACTTACCACCTGGTCCCCTCAACATACTAGGGTACTTCGCGCTCATCGTACGCGAAGTCCATGCTATTGCCCGCCGCTTTGTAGTGGATGGTCTCCATGGCGCTGCCGTAGGGAATTCCCACGTTCTTGTTCACGGTGTCCAGAATTTGCAGCATGTCCTTGTAGTTCCTCGGCTTCTCCGCCTGCGTCCAACAGAAGGGCAAAAACATGGACATCGTGCCGGAATGCACCGTCACAAACAAATCCGGACGCTCCTGCGCAAGCAAAGACGCAACCAACCTGATCGGACGATTTGGATTCGCTAGCGCCTACTTCTTCCACACAGTTGTAAGGACCGTAGCCGCATCTTCAGAGCCAAAGTGGGCAGCTGCATCGAAGGAGTGTAAGGATCTATAGTTTTGGTACGCCGGTTCTTTTTCCGATAGGGGTGTGGGTCCGGACCAGGTTTCGGTGCCGTTGTGGCCGGTTTTTTCCCAGTGGTCGGGGAAGTTGCGGTTGAGGTCGACGCCGGAGGGCGCCGCGCGGAGACAGTACTCGTGGTTCAGAACCACGCGGTCGTGCGACCCCGGGTTTGCATTCACGATCGCGGTGATCTCCCAAGATTTGGAAACCGCTGCGTTGTTCTGTAGTTTCTCCGCAAATTCTTCCAGGAAATGGAGGCCGCTTTCGGGACTCACCAGCTCCCGCGCATGCTCACCGAACAGAAAAAACGCCTTCAGTTTCGTCTTCGCGCCGCTGGTCGATGTCGGGTGGGACGCGGGAGGATGGGGGGAAGGTGTAGCGACCGTGGCGTTGGTCGAAGTAGTAGCACCGGAAAAAAGATTCATCTTGGCAAGGTCAGCTTCCTCACGTCCGCGCAACAGCTGCGTCGCTTGGCCCCCTCCAGCTCCCCCCGCAACTGCGCTGCCGGCGTTCGGCACAACCGCTCCGATGCGCACGATGTCGATGTTTGTTGCGGGGTCATTTTGCAGCTGCACCTGTCCCGGGTATTTTTCTTGGAGTTGCTGCAACTCGCTCGTAAGGCTCGCCGACGAACGGTACAGCGTGACACCTTCGGCGCCGGGGCCGGACGATGTGGTAGCGGATTTGTGCTGACGCGTCGCGGCGGCGTCACCAACTCGCGCGTCCTCCTGCTTGCGGATGCGGAAGGACGAGGCCGAGTCGCAAAGCAGCGAGCAGGCAAGAGAGACCGCAGAGAGAGCGCGGAAGGTCCGGCCGGAGCAGTAGCGGTAGCCCATCGTGAAGATAGATGGATGCTTTCGTGGTTTTTCCTGGATGGGAGTAAGTGCGGAAGAGCTGGTCCCCTGTGTCGCGATGCTAACCCCCGAAAAAATCACTCAACCATTTTTCGTGATTAGGGTGTTGTATGTGCTAGTATTTATAGGTTCTTTAGATTTAGTTGCTCTCGAGTTCGATCGCGAATGTGATTTCTCCGATAAATGCGCGTACTCGCTCATCGGTTCATTCGTGCATCCTCGGCTCACTCCATTTTTGCGGTTCACTTCGAGTCCGAAGAATCCTATTTGGCGTGACGACGATGACCCTTACTAGAAGTACGTGTACAGTCCGTGTGTTGCGGGATGCACTGCTCCTTTGCGGTAGGGGTCGAAATGTCAATTCGTTTCGAAGTGGGAGTTTACAATTCCAGCGCTTTTTTTAACTCCAGAGAGCCTTGATCTTTTCAGTGGCTGGCATAGAATTTCTTTTCGCCTTCTTCTCGACGATCGATTTCTTTCGCAGCGTGTAGCGCATAGCACAGTCGGTTAGTGTTCTTCTTGCTCTGTCGCAACTCTGCAGCGAGTTCGTGTGCTTGCATCCACCGCGTTGCGGTCCTACTTCTATGCTGCAGCAAGGCCACAATCTCCCCTGCTAGGGCATCGTCTTCCGGACTCCCCTGTGCCTGTGGCCGCGGCTCTTGTGGGACCACGACGGCGTCAGCGACGGGCACGTTCTGCTGCTGGGGCGGGAGGGAATAACGCGGTCTGCTGCTGGAGGAGTCCGCTCGCGCCACGCGCTTTGTCTGTAGTAGTTCCCCCAGGGCCTTCTTGAAGTCTCTCGGCGGAAGCTCCATGCGCTCCATCCCGCGCCGAAGCTCCAGGGCATCGAAGCTCGGGTTGGAGGAGCTTGTCTCCAGCATGTAAGCAAGAATGTCGTCAGCCAGAGTAGTCGGGGCGGCGCGAAAAACTGCTCGATCTGACGGCTTTAAAGTGGATGCTGCACTACCTTCTCGTCCCGAAACCGTGCACGGAGTGCTGTCTCGGGTACTTGCGGTCCGTGGCATTGCGCTTCGGGAAATCGATCGGACAGACGCTGAGCTCGAACTACCAGTGTTCTCGAAGCCGCACGTCGTACTTGCATCGGAGACATCGCCATCCACTGCTAGCTTATCCTTGTCGACGTAGAAGGAGCACAGCGTGTGCGATGCTGTGTCGGCGCTCTGAGGCGGTGCTGTCTCGGACACTGTATTCCCGCGGTCGTTCACCTCGACGAAGGGCTGCGCACCTGCTGTGCAGCAATCATCAACTTCCTTCAGGATGCGGTCGACTAGAAGACGGCGCAATTGCTGCTTGTCATGGTCATCTGCAAGAACCCGTGTCGTTTCATCGCGTTCGAGTTGCGCGTGCTCCTTCTGAATGAGTTGCGCGTGCTCCTTCTGAATTTCTTCGAGGAACTTGCGTGTTTTACTTCCCTTCGGTGCATGTTGCACACACGTTTCCTTGTGAGTGTTGATGCAGTCGACCAGGAAAAAGCCCACGCTTACGAACAGCTTGGCGAGTTGTCGCCTCGCCAAATCGCTGTCCTTTGCTGCCAACCGGTGCATGGTCGGGTGGTCGAAGTAGTCATTCTCGTACACGTCAAATAAATGCGGGCTCGGGGGGCTACGCTTCAGCTTGTTCACGGACTTCTCCATTTGCTTTGCCTGTTCGAGTGCTCGCGTCACGTCGAGGTGCAAGTCTTTGAAGGTGTCGCAGAAATATTTCGTGATGCTCAGCTGCAGGTCGTCCGCCCGCCTCCACGGAAAGAGATCTCTCAGAGTGTGTCCGTGGTCTGGGTCATCGAACCAACTGTGCATGTGCTCGAAACAGATCCGAATGGCCCACAAGAAGTACTGAAACGCCCAGTCTGGATATTTCGCGGTGGCCTGCATTTTTTCGTATACGCCGCACTTCAGTGCGGGCGCAACCCTGTTCGGCCAACTCCGGTACGAGTCCTTCTGCACTTGGAACGCAGCGAACTGATGAAAGCGAAATAACCCCTCCTTACAATCTTGATTGTCCATCTTGCAGGCCAATTCCCGCAAATCTGCTCTTTTGCGCTCGAGGGAGCGACGCTCCTGTGGCTCAAACAGTGACGTCGGCTCCTCCGTGGAAGATCCGTACGGGTCCTCTTCGTCCCCGGGACGGACTAGGGACGACAATGCCATAATTGCACTCTTCTAAGTTTGTAATCCTAGTATGCGCAGCGCTTAGACTTAGAGGACCAGTGCGAGGCTAGCTGCCTTGCTTGCTTCTCATCAACTAGGCCAATTTAATAATGCTGGGCAAATAACAGAAAAAATGGAATGACTGTTTCGTTTCCAAGAAAAGCCAACAGTGATAGATAGGAACATATATCTATTTCAGTATACTACATGTTCATGTACATGATCTTGATTTTCTCCCCATCCCGAGCCCGATACCTAATTTTTGGATCGCCACAGAAAGTTTTCCCCGGCACATCAGACAGGAGGACCGAGAAGGATGAAGAGGTGACCCACTTATACCCTCAATTAAGTAATCGACGCATCCCTGCTGGTGCCCATCTACCCCAAATGATGGATTTGGTTCCGCCGCGTCTTTGAACCGAATGTCGCTCCACCAGTTTTAGTTCTCGGAAAGCAGCGACTCAGTCACTGCGGCTGTCCGGCACTCAGCTATTATGCCTTCCTGAAAGAGCACTATACCAAGTGACGCCTGTCCTTTTCTTTGAAGTGTAGAACGTGTCGAGCACTGTCTACTGCGACCAGAAAGGTACGCTCTCTCATGTGCTGCATTCGCTGTGTTCTCATCCGTTCATTTTGCTAGCTGCGGTCAAACGGCCTAGGCAAAACAGAATAAATTTATGAATAAAGGCTAGAAGAGCTCATGATCTAATATAGAGTAAGAGCATGCTGCTGCAGCTGCTACTGCTAGTGCTTGTACATTTTCGAAAATTATGATTGAGAGGTGGACTTCTTCTTCTATTAATGTAGCTGTCTAAATAGATCATGAGAGCAGGGGTTGCAGCTCTCCATAACTCAATCGGGCTGCAAGTTCGACGTGTCGTCTGCGCCGAGATGAGAGGAGTATATCTTTCAGCAGCTGCTGCAGCTGTTGTTGTTCACGTACATATACCTTACAGGAATTCTGGCATGAGATGAAGAACTGCAAGTTCTGTATACAAGGAAGAAGACTTGATGATGGTTCATTTGCACTACAGTCTTTGTAGCGGAGATCGATGAAGAAGAAGAAGATGATCGCAATCTGCTTCGTTGTATATGCCAAGAATTGTAGCGGAAAGTAGAGGATCATACTACTTCCTCGTCCGTCGTGGGAAGAAATCCGAAAAAGTCTCTGGTTTCTTTTCGTAGGTGGGTCAGCGCCGCCGCTACGCGCGGGTAGTGTTTTCCAAAGGAGTCACCATTTCGCGTGCCACCGAACAGCTCGGTGATAGCCGAAGGCGTAAGTACGGATCTCGAAGCCCCGCTGTTTTCGTAATTCCGGCCCAGCAGAACCGTGGCCCGGAAACGGAGTGCCAACGCCCACAGCAGCACCGCTTTTTCTCCGCGGCAGAGTGACGCAAACTGAAAAGTGTTGCTTTTGCTTTGCACTGCCTCGGGAACAGCCGAGCCCCACCAAGTCTCGACGCCAGCCCCCGCCGCCACTATTGCCTTCAGTGCTTCCTGCACGCGGACTAGGTCTCCACGGTGCTGCCTGTCCACGAACTGCAGGATTGTCGCAGTGCTGAACTCGTCTTGCGAAGAAGGCATTGTCTGGCCTGCTGCGGGTCCAAGGAACGCGGTCGCCGCGGGGTACCGCAAATAGGGAGTGCGAAAGCGCGGGCGCTCTTCGAACGTTCCTGCTCGGACCTTGTTCATTGGGTCCTCGACGTTCTCGAGCGCTTGCTCTGCTACGTCCGTGAGTGCGTTGAACGCCTGGGTTTGCAGCGATTCTTTAAATGCTCTTGCTGGTCCTTGCCCCGGCGATTCGCCCTCCACGAGGCGACGCATTTCCGCAAAGACATGGATCGAGCTGCTCTCTCTCCTATCATTCACCAGCCGGTCCAAGAAATTTTCGTACAACCAGCGGTGCTCTGCCCCAAACTCGTGGCCGACCAGCAGCGCGTGCGCCTGGTGCAGCCCCAGCACGTGCGCCAGCGATTCCGTCTCCGAGACTTCTTGGCGATATCGGTAGAAAGCTCCTGGTGCGCCGGGGGCTCCCCAGCTCTCCGATGTTCCGCTCCGGTGCTCAGTCGTGGAGCCACCCCCTCGTCTACTTCTTTGGCTGGCGGGAGGAGGTGGAGGGCTGCTGCCCGGCTTGGGTGGTCGGGCAAAGATGAGCCCGATGGGGGCATCGAGCGTCCCCGTCTGCCGCCAGGCCCAGACCGCGGCAACACGTGTCATGTACAGCATTTGCGCGTTGGCGAAAACCTGTGGCGCTCCCTGCCGCGACATCCGCAAATAGAAGCCACGCCCACAAAAGACTTCCTCCGGGCCCACGATAACGCTCAGCAAGATTTCGCGCGCCACGGGGCCACCCATAGCTCCGAGGAGGCTAAGCCCGACGTAGCCGAGCCCAGTGCTCGGCGCCAGGTTGTCGAGTTGGTCGGGTGGGCCCCACGAAAAAGCTCTACTCCGCTCGGGAGCCGAGGGCATCGAGTCGTTTGCTCTTTCAGCTTCTGCCGCGTTGGCTTTGGCCTTCGCTTTGGCTTTGGACGCCGCAGCAATCCTCCGATCCACCTGGACGGTGGGAGCCGCTCCGAGTTTGTTTTCCCACAGGTTCCGAACCGCGTGGTCGCGGCCGCGTTGCCACCGCAATCGGCCATCACGCATTGGAATTCCCCCACCCTCACAGCTGCTGGTGGCCCCGGCAGCGAGCACATCGCGCTTCAACTCGTGCACGCGTTTCCGCATGTCTTTTCCGTACGACCTGAGAACCGTCTCGTCGCGCGCACCTGATATTCCAAACGGCACCACCCCGGCTCCGACCCGGGCGTTCCCCGTAAGTTTTCCCAGCGCGTCGTCCACAAAACGGCCCAGGCTGGCCGCAATCTCGTCTTCGCTTTCGCAACTTTCAGTTCGGACAAGTGGGGGATTCTGGGGGTCGACTACGTCGGCGAGTGCTGGCGACGAGGTTTCTTCGCTGGTAGACAATGAGACACTAGACGTCGACGACGAGTTCGAGTGCGAGGCAGCGAGGCGTCCGGCGGGGTCCACTTCTGATGGGGCGTTTAGGGAAAGCCGCCACAGCATCTCGTTCAGCGAAAGATTGGCTTCGCCGTCTACGTTCGTGAACACGTCGCCACCCCATTCAAGTTCGGACGGATCTGGGACCGCGTTTCTGGATTCGGATCCATCCGAGCTGGGTCCTGCCGCTGCCGTTTGGAGAGTGGTAGCAATGCTGGGCCCTGTCGCTGGATCTGCCGCGGGCGACCCCAGTGGATCTGGCAACCCCGGTGGATCTGCCGCTGGATCTGGCGACTCCGGTGGATCTGCCGCTGGCGCAGTGAGCGGGGCTTCTCTCGGCACGGAATTGGCAGCTCCCGCAGCTGGGGACTCCGAAGAAGTCACGTCCATGCCCTGGACAGCCACCAACCGCTTCTGCCCAAGCAGGTGCCAACATGCCACGATGCACGCACAGGCACGCCACGTGACCACGACGCTTTTCAGAGGTGACATTTTTCTTCGCGTAAAACGTGTCTAAATTCACAGTATGAAAATTTTTCAGTATTTCTATTTTAATCGTTGAGTCTGTACGAGATCTAGGCCCAGGAAGAGCCCGTGCGAAGAGTGAACAAAAAGTAGCTCTGCTAATGCAGAGGAAAGCCTTTTACTCCTATCGGGAGTTACCGTACCGAAAGTGACAGAGAATGCCAATGCTGGCCTACGGCGATTTGAGTTGCGAAGTTGGCGATCTTTAAACTGCGACGCTGTCGCTCTTTTTCGAGGAATCAAACAATAGTTTTCCGAGGTTTATTTTTTTACAGTTACACTTGCTTCTGTAGTGGCAGCAGGACTCGTTACCCCGCTCTTGCTGTTTGACGTGTATCTATGAGACTGGTGAGTCAGTTGAACCAGAACGGGCGTGTCCATCATTTTCATTGAACAGAAAAATTGACACACACATTCTGGAGCTTTCGATCCTCCATGCCTTGGCGGTGCAGTGATCGAATTGTCGCGACTCATGTATATGTGTAGCACCGACCTGCAGGTGAAATCATGACACGACCGCAACTAGCACGACTATAGATCGATAGAGCTTTCCGTACTAGATCGGGTTGAGGACTGTGACTGATCTTCAATCACTGTCCAAGGATCTCCGCCGGTTGATAACGTCGTCCAACAAGGAGTTCATCCTGTGCTTCGCGAAGATAGGGGGAAAACAGTAGTAGCCGTTCTTCCGATGGACTGCCGCAGCCGCCAGGGACTGGCGGAGTACCTCCAGCTCCAGATTGGGATCGGCAGGCGAGATCATGACACGACATTCCACCGACCTCTTTTTCCTGTGCTTCGCAATTCACGAGCGAAGAGAACTCGGAGGATGAAGGCGAAAAAAACTTGGACGAGGTGCCGCGTTGCTCTATGGATACGCGAAAGAATCAGTTTCAGTACGGACGCAGTCGCAGCGAAACTTCCGTGACCTCCTTAATGATTTGCTTTTGACGAGCCAAGAAAACAGTCGCATGAGAAAGTATGATTGAAAAAACGAACTCGGACGAAGAACGCCGATGACTTCAAGTCACTTGGACCACCAGCTATGCTGTTCCGAAGACGAGCGCTGCGTATGAACTTCTGTTCACTAACAGGGTTTCCTTCCACTCTTGCTCAGTTCCAGCAATTTGCTCTGCAAGCTCACAGCGAGCACTACTTGCAGTCTCGAAGCAAGTAGATTGATAGCTACCAACTGTCCACCAGACACCATACAGCTACTCCTCGGGCATAGGTACAGAGGACAGGTCCAGGTCGAGGGATTTGTCAGTGCGCCTTCTTTCGTCTGGGGTGCACGGCCCTTCAAAGAACTGCTGTGCCACAGGAGCACGATCTGCGTCGATTATTTCGCACAGTGGATCTTCTTGACCCATGTAGGACGGTCGCAGACCGGCGTCGAGGTTTTCCTCCATCTTGTTGTGGAGCGCTGCGAAAACTAGACTGCGCTCCTGGTACGCACTCCGAAGATCGGCCAAAACCTCCCGCGTTCGCAACCGGCGCGCTCGCTCTGCCTGGTACTCTTTCGTGAGTCGCAGCAATAGTTCCTGCGGTGCAGGAGTCTGGAGGTCGGTGTGCTCTTCTGGCTGCCGGTGAGACGCGAACCGGTTTGCTGTCGTGCCGTCGTCCTCTCCATTTTGTGAATGGGAACCCTCCTTGCCGCGATGGGCATCTGCGTCCGCGGCGCCCAGTTGCGTACGCGTTGCGGCTGCTCTCGGCGTTCTGACGTCGTGAGCGTCTTCACGCTTGTCATCCACGACGACCTCATCCTGGTGCAGTACTACCTCGGAGGACGGCAGTGAGTTGTTTATTTTTGTCGCCCGAGCTGGATGACGAGAATTCCTCTCCAAGTCCCGCCGCGATGCAAGAACCTCGTCCAGGATGCTGTTGCGGCGCGACGATCTTTCCTTCGAGGGGACTGCAGTTTGCTGTTGTGCGTGCTGTAGTTGTTCCGTGTCGGAAGGGTAGTAGGTGCTTTCTTCAACACCTCCTGCCAGCAAGGCCTCGCGTAACAATTTCGCGTACTTCTTCTCCAGGCGCTGCAGGGAGGCGCTGCGGCCTTCGCGAGCGATCTTGCGCTGGACCTTGCTCGCTTTTTGCCGAAGCTCTGCGACGTGGGCGCTCTCCTTGTGCGTTGGGACCTCCGGCGCCGAGTCTCGAACACTGCGAGTAGCGTCACTCTTGGACGGCGGAAAGATGGTCTCCTCGCTCGTCGGAGCCTGTCGTTGCTGGACCTGAAGCGGGGCTTGCGCTTGCCTCGCAGTTGTAGTTGGTCTGCTAGTGGTGCTTCGTGGCGTTATTTTTTCGACGTCAGCAACTGCAACATCTGCTGAGGAAAGGCGCGTAGGTGCGCTCGCGGAAGCTTGCGCCGCAGCGATCTGGAAGCGTGCGTCGATCTCTCGCACTTCATCGTCCAGGGCTTTGAGAAGGCTTTCCGTGCTCCCGAGGTCTACCGGGAGCCCACGCTGAGCAGGCAGGAACATGTTCATCCGTTGCGAGAAGTCTTCACTCGTATCTTCGTCCTTCCATGAGGACGAAGCGACGAATTCCTTCAGCAGCCGCCCGATTTCGTTTTCGCTTTCTACGAATCTCGCTCTCGCCCGCTCCACCGTCTCCAGGACAAAGTCCTTCGTTTTTGTTGCCTGGTTTCCCGCACGCGCCGCAACTCTCGATAGCTCCAGCCGAGCCGCATCTACCTCCCGCTTGCGGTGCTCCACTATCTTCGCCACTTCCGCCGCGTGCGATCGCAAGTCCGCGTCTTTCGCCGTGAGAGCCGCTGCGTGCACTTCTTAGAAAGATCTCGCGCGTTAATCTTAACGAAAAGAGAAGTATACGGACAGCAGTCACTTCTAAACCCGTGGGTGATGGCCACGGTGAGGCAGCTTCACCGTTTTGATACGGAAAAAGACCACTCAGACTCTCAGAAGGCTGTCCGTCAATTTGCCGGCGCCGTTTCTCTGGCCTGCGAAGACGTTTGCTGCTGTTTCTTCGGTTTGATGTAATCCTAATCGCTTTAATTGCAAGCTAATGCAGCTACACGCACTCACTGCGAGTAGCCCATAATGCGGACCACATTAATAATGGAACAAAAATTTTGCCCAGGAGCGTCGTTAACGGAGGTGCTGCCTGATCTTTGTAAACTTCCTCCTTGTCCCGCAGCTCGGAGTCCCGCGCCGCCAACGACGCGAGGTGCTGCTCCTGCAGCGTCCTCAGTTCCAGGTCGTGCTTGCCCAGCAGCTTCCCAAACTCGGTATCGACCTGGTCGTTGCGCGCCCGCAGTTCCGCGATTTCCGCGCGCAGCCGCTCGTTCCGTTCTTCGGCGTCGGAGGCGGTCTGTTCCGCGGCCGCGACCTGCTCCTGCCGCTGCGCTCGCAGCTGCTCGAGCTCGGCGCGCAGCTCTCCAGCCGTTTGCTCCCAGGGGGCCGCCTCCGCCTCCGCCGCGCGCGCAGCGGCGAGGGCCGCAGCTTGGCTGTGCACGCGAGCCGCACTCTCCGCTTCGAGCTCGCAGCGGAGCGCTGCCAGCTGCTTTTCATGGCTCTCTTCCAGTTTCGTCCGCAGCGCCGCCTGCTCCACTGCGAATTCCTCCCGGGCGTCCGCCAGCGCTTTCTCGTGTTCCGCGGCTCGCAGTGCCGCTTCCGCGTGCGTGTCTGCGAGTACGAGGTCGATTTTGCCTGCTTGCGCGCGCTCTGCGTCTGCGATCTCGAGTTTCGCGCGCTCGCGCTCCTCCCGTAGCCGCGCTTCTAGCTGGCCGACGGCGACGGCCTTCTCCGCGTCCAATTTCGCCGCAAAACTCGCTTCCGCGCTCGTCGCAGCTTCCCGCAGCTCCTCCTCAAAACGGGTCCGGCTCTCGCGAAGCCGTTGGTCGCAGTCTGCATCCTTCATCTCGAGTTCCTGCACGGCTTGGCGCAGCGCCGCGGCGGCGTCGCGACGGAACGCTTGTAATTCCCGCCGCGCGGCCGCCAGCTCCGCCACGGTGCCGCTTTGCTCTTCGCGTGCGAAGCGTAGCGCCTCGGCGAGCGCGCGGAAGTCGTCCTCGAAACCGTTCTGCCGTTGCCGCTCCTCCGCCAGCAGCGCATTTGCCACGCGCAGACTCTCCTCCAACTCGCGCGTGGTTCTTTTGGCGCTGGTCTCCGCCGGCGCAGAAGCAAACAAAGTTTTCGTCCCGGAAGGTTTTGACGGTTGCAGAAGTGCGGTGGAGCCACGATCGCGCCGCCGACCCCTAACTTCCGACGAGTTGTTTCTGGTCCTCGTGATACGGGTGACGCGCTGCTTCATGTAGCGGAGCGCGCGACTCTGCTCGATAACGAGGCGCTGGTAGCGCCGCTCGATATCGGAAGTCCAACTTTCGGAAGACGCGGATCGCGTCCTATAATCATGATGTCCGGAGTTGTCGTCCATTTCACTTCGGGAGGGATTTGTGGATGCTGACATGGTGACGTCCGCATCCTCCCCCTCCTCCTCGCCGCGGGGATTCATCTTCGCCCATCTCCGGTCCGCGGAAAGGAACCGTTGCGGAGATGAGTGGCATTCTCGACGAGAGGGACTGCCACGGCTCAGCAACATCCTCATGCCATTCGACGATGACAGCGTTTGCGGTCTTCTGACGAAGGAATGATGATGAAAAGAAGACTCTTACCTTGACAATGCAGCCATGAGGTGGTCGATATTGGGAATACATTAGTCTGTCCACGAATGATCACTTTATCGCCCGAGATCCGGTTCATGATCAGGAAGGCAGCGAGCCCCCGCAAAGACCAGAGCGTCGTGCGTGGGCGCGTCTCGTCTCTCTGTTGATGCTTCGTTCGTCTCTCCGCGGCCTCGTTATCCGGATGAAACAAGGAACTTGACTTTCAGCACCTTCTGCACCAGCATCGCCCGAAACCTCGTTGCCGAGACACTTCTGGGCGCCTTCCAACGGAACCGGGAAAGAAGCCAAGACGAAAGGCGATTTCTTGAGCTTTCTCTGTGCGAGCGCCGCTGAGAACGGGGCCCACTCGCATCGATCGAAATGTGACCCGACCGACCGTAGTGCCAAAAGACAAAAAATCTTTCTCTGACACCGGATGTCAAGTGCGCTGTCGCAGCATTTCCAACTGGATGCTAAGTGCGCTGCAGCTTGATCCGCCACCTCCGGTGGAAGCGAATCTCTACTGCTCAGGTGGCTGTGTTTATTCGGGGGCGCAAGTTATCAGTCGCTGCCGTGGCTTCATCAGCGAGGCGCGGGACACTCGGGTTCATTCCTTCCATGTGTACTTTTCGCGACGCTCTCTGGGTATCACTGCCACTGCCGGGCGGCGCTCGTTTATCTTTCCCCTTTCCACCCGTTCACCACCCGACAGCCCCCTACTTCAGGCAGCGGAATTCGCAATTGGGACAGCTACTGTGGTTCGCGAACCAGTCGCGCATGTGGCGGTAACAGCCCCCGAAGCCGCAGATCGGGCAAGCCACGAAGAGGCCCCGGACCTCCTGCTTGCACACGACGCACATCGACTTGCGCGCTGTACACTTACCGCAGTGTCTGGCGGGGGGTTGATGATGATCCACGTCAAGTTTATTTTTCCCGGGGCCCGAGGACGACGAGGACCCCGACCCTGTCGTGGTTTTGTCCCCGGAACTCTGGGTGCTCAGTTTCGACGACACGGAACCGGAAGACGCCGCCGTGGTGAGCGTAACGGAGGAGCGGCCGGAAGGAGCGGCCGCGGTGGGCGCCGGGGGCGCGGCGCTGCTGGTGGACAAGTCTGGAGTGTACGGGGTTTTACAGCTAGCGCACGCGATCGGGAGGTTCTGGTAGCGCTTTGCGCGGATGCTGCCCCAAGGCGCGCGCTGGAAGATGGTGGCGGCCGCTGGCGCGTCGTCGGTGCGCCGCAGGGTGTCGACGAGCCCGTCGCACCACCGCGGCCACATCCGGTTGGCAAAATCCCCGACCAGCGACGCGAGGATAGTCAACATGGCAACCTCGTTGCACGCTTCGAGACCCGTGAAAGTTTGTATGAAGTGCGAGGCAATGTTGGCGTGATGCTGATTTGGAGGCGCCGGGGGCATTGAGGAGGACGAAGGTGACGCACCCGCTGTGGGTACTTCACTCCCAAACGTGAAGTTTGCAACGCCCTCCAGGCAAACCGGGAGAGGACAAACCGCGGGAGCCTCCTCTAGCTTTGCGTCGGGGAAAGATAGCGCGCTTTTTTCTGTTTTCGATGGCTGAGACGTTGCGGGTGCCAGGGCTAGTTCGACATTCACCGTCCCGGAACAAACTTGGGGCTCGTCTCCGGACCCGCCTGGTGGCTGCGCTGTTGTCGGCTGAGATTCTTGATCTCCAGCTGATGACTGTGGGTGGTCCGCGGTTCGCTCGGAGTCGTTTTCAGCCACTTGTACTCCGACATCTTCTGCGTAAGCGTAGTTCGCACCCCTCGCGCCATCTTCAGGAGGGGTTGGCGTCGCCTTATCTTCCCTCGGCGGGCCCCCGTCGCGCGCATACGACAGCAGCTCCTCAAACACTCGCTGTTGCTGCTGACACTGCGTGGCGCGGCAGAATGCAGCCCATTTTTGCAGCGCGTGGAGGTATCCCTCTCGCGATCGCGCGACCAGCTCGCCGCACAACGGCGCACCACCCTCCACCCCGCCGCCTCGAAAAACCTCTGTGGATTTGGTGGTTCCTCCCGCCGTCGACGTTATCATTATCTGCGGCGCGGCCGACGCGGGAGGGCGCGCCGCTGATGTGCCTGCTGCGGGTGGCGCTGCTGGCTGCGCCTGTTGCGCGCGCACGTCCCCCGCAGATCGATGCTCAGGTCGATCACTGCTAGAAGGAGGAGCGGTCGAAAACATGTTCCAGAAGTCTCCTCGACGTTCCGCTACCATTCGCAGAAAGCGCGTCGGGTCGTGCTCCAGCGTGAGGCTCGCATTCAGCCGCGAGTACCCGCGCTGATTCTGCAGCGCAGCCCGGCTCGTGGAGCTGCCTCCGAAGCGGTTCCGCCTTTCCTCCACAGTCGCGTTGCTCTTCAAAATTGTTCCTCCACCTCCCGGAGGTAGTCCTCCGCCTCTGAGGGCGCCCACTGCGACTTCTGCGGCCCCGATGCTCGCCGCGGCGCCTCCCAGTATTCGGCTTGCCACGGTGGATTTTTCCTTACTCCCGACACCGCTTCCGCCGAATCCCAGTGTGTTCAGCGCGGAGCTTACGGAGCCCGTGGGGGAGGGCGCCTGATTGGGGAGCCATTTGTTTTTCCACCGGTAGCGGTCCGGCGCGAACACAACCTCCTCCGGGAAGGCGCGCAGCATGCTCGGGTGCGCGGCGCGCTTCTGCACCTCCACGTTGCCCTGCCGCTTCACGCGTGCGGAGATGGACACGATCTCGTTGCGGCCGCCGCAAGCCGCTTTCACGTTGGAGAAACACTTGAGCGGCTGGTGCGCGTTTCCCAGCGAGTGCAGCTGCAAACTGCTGTCTTTCCCGCAAGAAATGATGTGGTCGCCGGAGGCCCAAAAGAAGTCGGACGCGCACTCGCCCTTCTTGTGCGTGTTGAATACGAAAACCGGCATTGACGTCGCGCGCATGTCCCAAATCAGAATCTGCGCCATGCGAAATTTTTTATTGTCCAACGGAGTTCTTCTTCTTTTTCATCAAACAATCAATCAAAACGACATGAAGTTCAGTAGTTGGCGAGTCGTGCTGCACATAGTTAGAGTAACAAATGCGATGAGAGCGTTAGCGTCTGCGTCTACGCCACTGGATATGAAATTACGATTCCATTCGTAGTTAGAGTAAAGGTAGATGCAGAATGAAACGGAAGCCAAACTAGGCTTCCACCATATTTAGTGGCAGTTTTCAACCTGGTGGTCCATCACGCTGCTGGAGCTGGCGAGGACGTGTGGGTCGTTCATGAGGGGGCGCCAGCGGACGCAGCCCACCGGCGCGCCCGTGATGATGGAGATCTGCGGGCGCGTGCGGTCGCGGGTGTCGTGCACCGTGATCTTCTTGTCGCGGGTGCCACAGGCGAAGATGTGCGGGATCCCAGGGTTCCAGCGGGTACTGTACACCGCCTGGGTGCTCACAAGGTAGCTCTGCTTCAGCAGGAACTTGGTTCCCAGGCCCTCGTACAGCATCACTTAGAGGTTGAAAAAATGCAGGTCTTGCTTCAGGTTTAGGTTTAGCCCGTAGCAGATCCCGGCTGTCACCTTCCGGTCAGTGATGGTGATCATCGGCAGCGATACTCGACTGAGAAGGGTCGCTGGAAGCTTCCTATGGCTGGAATTTGCTCAGGTAGGGTCCAACACCGATCACAGATTGATTGAACAGCGCAGCCTTCTCGTGGGCCGCGGGGGCGTAACAGTTGGAGATGGAGTCTAATCCTATTGCCGACCCTAGACCTTCTCCCTGAAGGGAGGGCAATCTCCCACGAGTGGCCCTCTGTCTTGTGGCCAAGACCCGGCAAACCTAGACCTGGACCTAGACCTGAATTTTTTCAACCCTTAAATCACCCGCCCGTCGTCCTGCGCAATCAGGAGCTGCTGCGTGGACTGGGACAGCTTCTGCGCGTGCAGGTTGCGCACCGGGTGCCGACTCCCGTGCGTCATCTCCGTCACGGAGTGGTAGGGCCGCTCGCCAAGCTTCTTGAAAAAATCACGGTTCCATCGCTCGCGACCGTCAGGGTCAGACTCGAAATACCTGCATTTCGAGTATAGGCTTATTTTTCGATTTCGTTTTCGACGAGAACGATGGAGGAGATGGCAATGAGGCTACGGTCCTCGACGTCGAACAATCGATGGGGGTGCTGGTCAGTGGCGAGCGGCCGGCCCATACGGGTGCGCACCGAAACTTTTTTTTGCACGAGCCATCTACACGGACACGGTCGGTAATTTCTATTTCAACATAGAGAAGACACCAGAAGAATCAATGAATTGTTTTTGTTGGTCTAGCTACCAACCAATGCTGCATAAAAATTCGTCGTTCCTACCCTGGTACAAACACAATTTCTACCCGATGTCCTGCGTGGGGTCTGGTAGTATCCACTGCTTCACCGCGCCGTCCGCTGCCGCTGAGATCAGACTCATCTGCGATCCGCTCGGTGGCAGGAAGCAGATCGAATTCAGTGCCCGCGTGCCCGCCGTCCACTTGGTCAGCAGCGGGGAGTAGCTCCCGGACAGCGTCACATCCCAGAGACACAGAATACCGTTAGAACTTGCAGAGACCAAGAACCCCTCGGACGCCGGATGGAAGCAAATATCCGTTGTCGCCAGCTTCAGACGCGCCTGCAGGTTGCGCTCCACTTGCAGGGCGTAGCTGCGGCAATTGAAGTTTAGGAAGATCATCCTTAATAGATCCTGATACCTACTCTTGCTAACTGTATTTCCATAAACAAATCGAGGAGCAGCGTGAAGTGGTAGCGTTTCCAGAAACAAATTGAGTGGAAGAAGTGCTGCATAGGAAAGTTCCGAAATATCTACTAGTACGCAGGACCTCCTGCGCCTGCGTTAAGTAGTACGTGACATCAGGGGGCGCATCGGACGCTGTGTTTGTTCCTTTCGCTCCGACGCCGAACGAAAACGGCAACGCGTTCCGATTGTTTTTCCGCCGACTGAGTCCAAAGACGGAGTGGGCGTCGTCGCTCCCGTCCGTATCGTGGAGCGACAGCGACACACCGTTTATTTGGTCGAAGCTGGCGACATTTGCCGAGCGTCCAAAAAACTTGGAACTGGCGGTAGATCCGCCGCTGGGGGTCGCCCCTCGGTTCCGTGTCGACGTCGCTGTTGTCGTCGAACAGGACGGCGAGGGGCCGTCGCTTCCAGGCTCTCGGCTGCTGCTTCCCGTGGTTCTTCCGCCACCGATCGGAAGCTCCGGCACCTCCCCCGCTCCTGCGACGCTCGTAGTAGTTCTTCCGGCAGTACCGGTGTTGTTGACCCCGCCCGGCATCCGGTCGTCGTAGTGCATTGTTCCGCCCAAAAACCCCTGCGCCTGGTGCCCAAGGTCGACTCCGAGCGGCAGATTGCCGCTGCCAATGTCCTCCCGGCTGTGGTTCCTGCTCGAGTCCTGGGAGCTGCTCGAGGTCGACGTCGATGTCGCGGACACGAACGAGTGGCCGTCTCCTCCCTGCTGCTGCACGACCCTCAGCGGCAGGTTTTGTGTCATTGCGCTCGACGAAGATGTTGAGCCGCTTCTGGGGTCGAAAAATGTCGCGCCACCTTCTCTGTATCCCCTGGGGCTAGTCCTTGCGCTCGACGAGGACGAGCCCCCGCTCTGGAAGAAGTCCGCATTCATTCGGTCCAGCGCGGCGGAGGAAAAATGCTGCTGTAGTTGCGCGGCCGGCGACGAGTCGCTCTCAACATTGAAGGAGTTGCGCCTGGAAAGCATCTTCCGCTCGTTCACGTGCGCTCGGGTCCACCCGACCACCCGAGGGTTCGTCAGCTGCGCGGTGGCGTGGTGCTCCGCCGTGACGCTGCGGAAGCCCCCGTAGGCGGCGTGACGCTCCAGCTGCATCCGGTCGGCGCGGCTGGAATTTATTGAGTTTTGACCCTGGAATCGGGGGTGCGAGGGGTGCAAGGCCGCCGCGGAGAGCTCGTCGGCCCAAGAAAGACCGCCGCGAACAGTGGAACCGCCGGAGAGCCCCGAGCCGAAGCTGAGGTCGGAGCGAGTCGTCTCGCTCTCATTCGAAACGGACCGCGTGGCGTCACCGAGAGAACTGTAGTTCGAGACCGCCTCGTCGTACGCATCCGGCCCCGTTTGAGTCTGTGAAAAAACCGAAGAAATCATACATGATCGGACGAGGACTCAGGGTTGAAAAAAAATTTTGGAGTGGTACAGAAATATGGAGATCAATCTGGTGAGATTGATTGATTGATTGACTTACCCATCTGGGGGTGAAAAAAAGTCCAAGCACTAAGTGAGAGATCATAAGATTTAAGTCGCAAGATGCTAGAAGGTGCAAGATAGGTACCAATTTGACCAATGACAGGGCGTAGCGGCCACCGACAACGAAGCGGGCGTTGACACCGGAGAGGCACGGCGCAAGGACGTCGCCAGGGCGGTCCAGTTTCTGTGTGCAGACGGGCGCACTATTGTACCCGTGCTGTAGCTCGTGTGCGGTTCCTCGGCGTGACTGCGACATGTTCGAGATCTGCGGCTGACTGGGCGATCTCTGTAGCTTTATGCTGGCGCAAAGAAGAAAAAGAATCGATCGACGGCGATCGATACCGGGGCTTTTTCCGATACGTGGTCGTTTATCTCAGGAAATCGAAGAGGAGCAAAACCGACGCCAACGCCCGCAGCGTCCTCTTACTGCGGTGCTCCGCGGAAACGAGCGGACGGAAAAGCAAAGAAGAACGGGTCCTCGAGGCGTTTGCAAGCGACCACGCCGCGCGCAAGGAGCGTTGTGAGTCGCGCGTCGTCGCTTGGCCAGGTGGGAGAGAACTCTAGTTGTAAGATGAGCGTGTCGCGGACAATCGTGACGAGGAGGCGTTAGATTCAGCAGATGTTTTCCCTCGACAACGACATCTTCGTGGTGAATAATATGAAACACAATATGTAGTTGGCCGCCGCGATGGATCATCTTGGCTGGTTCCGCAGCTGCTAATCGCATCTGGTCCGGGTCGAGCGAGATGTTGCCGGAAAAAAGAGGGCGCTCCTCGCGTCCGGGACCCCACCGCGAGCAGGCTACGGAATATGATGCCGGATCTGGTGAGCAGACTGAGGGCATGGCTAGCCACTGATGAACATGAAATAAAATGCGCAGAAAATCAAAACAATAGATCGGTATTGGTTCATCTCGAAAAGAGGAAGGAATTGCGAATACACAATGGGGATAAGTAATGATAGACAAATCACCGCAGCGAGCCTCAGACTGCAGCGAGAGCGCCGTGGTCCGGGGGCACCGGTAATCCCGCCAAAAAACGCGAAAAAGGTAGCTTTCCGTATCGTATCGTACAAATATTTTTTTTTTACCGTCAAAATCAATGGGCTCTATCTTCTCGATGAAGATCAATATCTAGTCTGCTCGCTGGTGAAACTAGGGTGAGCAGAGGCATAGCGCAGCGAATAATACAAGAAAATAACAGTAGTAAACATCACGCGTTACACGCGTCAGCACTAGACTGAGCATTGTGTCCAAAAAGCGGGGGGCGCACGCGCAATCTTTCAGAAAATAAACAAAACATGATATCCCACGGTGTGCAATATGATATCTTTCTAGACGCAATCAACAAAGGGCATGCATGCACCAGCTGGGTGGATCAAAGGGAGGAGCTCCAAGTTGAGGAATTTCCAAAGTCTACACTTCTTGGCTATCGGGCCCGAGCGCAACCTAGTCAAGTGGTCCCTGTGTAGTTTGATGCTCTCCTGTACAAACTTTGGCCTGCAAGGTTTGTTTGATTGTTATGGACATTTTTCGGCTCATGCATAAGGAGCTTGAGCATCGGTCAGAAAGCGCAATGAAGGGTTCCGTGTGGTGCTTGAGGCGAAGCAATGAGTACATACATACGTGCGAGAGATTTCATTCTTTGTCTTTCGCGGTCTCCTCCTACTGACGGGATCGGGAGTGCACGTCTGCTCACGGGTGAGCGGTGCATTATCATGTAAAGATTGACCGGAGCCAAATATTGAGAAACTTGTTCATTCGTGCGAGCCTTCATCAGCTCGAGCGGGGCAGCACCGACAGAAGACGCGAACATCAATTCTGTTATATCACTCCTGATGCATTCATTGATTGTTTTTTCAATGGACGCCGCGAAGTGGACGTGACAACAAGCCGGCTTGCAACTCGCTCTGCAGGGCTTGGCGACGTCGGTTGCAAACAAACTACAACCACACGGTTGCTACAAATAAAGTGACAAGTGCTGCGGCCAGTGTGGGCGCGCTGCTTCCTTGATGCGTCTGTCATACCGTGACTATAGACGGAGGGTATCCATCCCCTCCCATCCCCTCCTTCCCATCGGTTCTCTAATCCATTTCGTGCACGGGTAGCATGAGCTCCTCGTCCGGGAGGTAGCCGCCCGGCAGCTGTTTTTTTGCTGCCCACACCTCGTCCACCGTCTGCTTGGCCTCCACGTACGCTTCCTGTTCGGTTCGCCCGTTCTTCTTCAGCAGCACTTCCCGCCGTATCCGGGCCTGTGCGTACTCCTCTGCGCGGGTCTCGTTAGAGGGGTGAAAAACCCATTTTTGGCGGTATTGGCTGCTCGACGACGACAAGTTCCGCGGACAGGTGGCGCAAGACCTCTCGGGGTTTCTGCAAGTGCAAGAGAAGACAAAATACAAGACAACACAGGAA
>RXOD01004338.1:0-23810 GCA_005223375.1 Amoebophrya sp. AT5.2
AAAAGAATCACTTACCACTTTACTCACTTACCATCTGGTCTCGCCATAGTGGACCACACTGTCATTTCGGGAGGCGGGACACCGCAAACATCGAAACTGTCCGCGAATCCGTGCTTCTCGAGCAGTTCCGGTACCTCCAGATGGTGCGGCTTTGGAAAGCGGTCCAGCCTCGCGTCTGAGTACTCGCAACTGCGAAACGAATTGAAATCCCCGCAAATAATCTGCCACGACGAAGGAGGTCCTGCTGGTCGCCCTGGACGTGTCCCTCCAGGCGAATCCGAGCTTCTTACTTCTCGCACTGCGCCGCCGGTCCGCCTCTCGGCATCCAATTTGTCTTTATCGGCTTCTGCGAGTATGAACTTCGCCTGGTCCTGGGCCACCTTTCCTGCAAGGTCCCAGATCTCCAGGTGCGTGCCAATCACCTGCACGCCTTCCACGATCTCCCCAGTCGACTCATCAGCAATATCGACGCAGCCGCAAACTGCCGATCGGTGTTCGTGCGGTCTGTACTCGCCTGCGCCGGGCATGTTCAGGACTTTGGTCCTCTTCAAGGAGCTATCTCTACCGCCACCGCCCCCCGCCGCAGCTTTCGCCCCTCTCGATGCCAGCACGTTCCCGAAAAAGGCTCCGCGCAGCCGCATCGACAGGTCCCACTTCGTCGTGTTTCCGTACACAAAGCCGGTGTAGCCGCCCTCCGCGCTCATCCTTTTCTCAAACTGCCTTTTGGTCAGATACGGCCAGAGAAACATCACTTCGTTCAACACAAGCGTGTCCGCGTCGAGCTCCCGGATCACGCCAAAGAAAGCGTCGATGTCGAGCCGGCCAGACAATGTGTGCCAAAACTGGATGTTCCACAGCGCAAACCGATGCTGTACCTTTGCCTTTTCGCTTTCGACGTCGCCTCCTCGCCGGGCCCTCAGCTCGGCCGCTGTGGACACGTAGCTGCTCCTCTTCGACGAGGACTCCATCTGGTGCCCGTTCGCGTTCCGATGCGCGCCTGTCGCTGTAGCTGCTGTGGATAGCGATTCGGGGGGCGCGGCGCCTGTCGTCTGAAAAGTAGGAGTGGTTGTGTCGCTCGAGAGCGACACGGAGGACGTGGATGTGGACGCGCCGAAGGAGCTCCTGCTGGCAGCCGTCTGATCTGTTGAGCCGGAAATCGTCGACGCTGTCGAGGTGAGCGCATCTTTCTCGTTGTTCTCGTCTTGGTGTTCAGCAGCACAACTGCTGGCCGCCTCCACAAATTTCCGAAATTCCTCCTGTAAAAGACCCCGGTCCCGCATCGCCGGCGCCCACGGTCCGTCGTACAAGCGTACGCGCATGATTCCCAGGATCCGCACGTCCTGCTCCCTATAGGCGACGTAGATTGGGCATTCTCGGCCTTCGCTCTGGGGCGTGAAATTCGCGGTTGTCACCCCCGTTACGTATGTATTTGGATTTAGCAGCACGAGGAACACCCAGCCGTCGCCGGAGAAACAGCTCGCGGCGTCCAAATCGGAGGCGAAGTAGGTAACCGTTCCGATCTGCCCCAGTTTCGGCCGGAAGCCATGCTTCAGGATGGAGATGCACGTGCTGGCGCCGGTACCGTGGAATGCGAGGGTGGTGAGTTGCGCCGACGAGGAATAGATTTCCTCGCGCCAGTTTTTTTTGAGGTAGATCTCCTGCGCGCGGTCCATTAATCCCTCCGTACCCCGGTCAGCCGAGCTCTGACTCCGCCGCGAGAACCCGCTCTGCAGTAGCTGCAAAACTTGCTTCTGAGCAGACGTGGTTTTCTGTGGGACGAGGACGGAAAATGGCTGCAGCCCAAAGCACATGCTTGGAATCACGTGCTCCCCGATGAAAAGAAGCAGGTGCCCGAGGTAGAACGCACGCCAAATGATAAACGCTCCCGTGGCGAAGCCAGAGACACCTGACGTTCGTTAGATCTTGCGGGGGAAACGGAAATCTAAAGAACGAACCGCTCATCTAAAAAAATTCGCCAGGTGTACAAAAACGAAGGACTAAAATATGGTATACCTTCATGCACAACTGCTCGGCCGCAGATCAAGAGCGTGTAGATCCAACAAAGTCCCACCGTGACGTCGTGCATCCAGCGTTGGCGGCGGAACGAGCGCTGTTCGAAGGGCGTGAGTTGCGTCCACATCCAGATTCGATCCACCAGGTTCGCCGCCACCACAGCGTAAATCAGCCACACCGGATCCTTTCTCTGGATCAGGAGGAGCGGGTACACGATGTTGTAAAAGGTGAAGCCAAAAATCTTCGGCCCCCGAATGTTGACCGCCGCAGGCACAGCCTGCAGCAGCGCTTTAAGCTCCTCGTGGTCGTGCGCCGGGTCTTTTAGCCCGGATGCAGAGTTTCTCGACGTTGCGCTCTCCATCGAACGACTACTTCCGGGCGGCAGGCTGACGGCTTCTCGCCATGGTTCCCTCCTCTCGTACACACAGTCGAAAAGGGAGCGCAATCTCTCGTCCGCTTTCAGCCGCGCCGAAAGCTGCTCCGGATACAGCTTTTCAACCTCGTCGACGTTTTGCGCGGTGGTCTTCGCGCCATGGCTCCGGCCCAAAAAATTCAGGACGTTCGCGGGAAGGATCGAAAACGCGGGACACGAAAACGACGCTAGGTTCTGCAACCCCATTTTCCGCGGAAACTGTTGCCAAAGCAGCCCGAATGCGGTTCCAGCATACACGAAGACGCACGCCAGGCTGTCGTATTCTGCGGAGGATGTCGCGGCCACAGCCACGCCGTAGGTGGGATATAGGAGCAGAACGTCGGCCCAAAAACCGCACGTCTTGGACAGAGCGGCGCTGGCGCTCGTGCCGGTTTTTCTCTCGACGGCGGGGGACAACTGCGTGGCGATTCGTTGGATGTCTGAGGAAGACGGCCCCGCGATCGCTGTCGTCAGCCGCACCTCTTCAGCCTTTTCAATGCACGCATGGATGGAAACGCAAAGCGAGGCTACGCAGAATGCAGCCGCGCCGTACACCGGGGAAACAAGCGCGCAAATGCTCGCGAGTTGCTCCCATTGCTGCGCGACGAGCGCACCATAACAAGCGAGCGTCAGGGCTAGAGTAAGCGCACTGCTTCTGCTGTCCGCTGCTGCGCCCGGAGAGGCCCCGCCCATTCTTTCTGATTTGATATTGATGTCTACTGCTGCAGTCGTACCAGTACTTCGTGTGACCGGCCGCGGCGGAAACAGCTTCAAGAAACAGAAAGTGATACTGGCGTAATTAACGAAAACGAACGGATGCCGCGACCGCGGGGCCTACGCGCTAGATGTCTTCAAATATTGTCCACCAGAAGACTTGTTGCTTCATGTGCGTCGCGTTGGAAGTGCGGGAGGGGGAGGCTGAGCAGTTAGTTAATAGTTAAATATAATTCAGCACGACTCGTCTGAGTCTGACTCTGCTCTCGCTCGTACCATTTCCATTGCCTGCCCGCTGTCCTTTATTTGGTCCGTCCAAGCAGCCGCAGCAACACAACCACTGGCGCCCCTTGTTTCATTTCAAGTTCAAAGAAAAGGCGCTACAAAAACGACATCAAATCCGCCCGCTCGCGGCGGTTGTGGTTGCAGCTTGCAAAGTGATTCAGTACTTCCTTCGCGCTGGTTGAACTTGAAGATCTTCAAGATGCCGCGTCTCCAGCTGCGAGGACGAGGACAGGAGGGACAGGAGCATGAGCATCAATCTGCTCTTCTTATTTACTAGATACGAAGAAGCCTCCGCATGAGTTGATGTGAAGACTGGTACCTGTCCAAGTCTATTTCGCCTCTGCGATCGTTTTGGAGTGTCACTTCGAGCACATTTTTTGACGAGGCGTGGCCTCGCGTCTGTTCTGCGCCTGGCGCGGCCGTTTTTTCGGTACCAGAAGCCGTCGAGTTGAAGGCCGCTCTTTCTTTCTCAGCTCCGCCAACAGGTGCCTGATTTCCACCTTTTGTCCTCACAGTTGGGGTCTTAGATCCGCTTGCAATTTCATTCTCAGGCATGACTCTGAGACCTCCGCGCGCGGCAAGCTGGGTCCAGCGATAGTCGAGTGAAGTAGGGTGCGCGACCTTCAATCCTGGCAGAAAGTAATTCGAGAAATCCTGGGCAATCCGATGGCTGGGCTCCGTTTTGAAATGCAATCGCGTGATCCGAGGCAAAAGCCAAGGCGTTCCCAAAATCGCACGCTCGAGCCGACGACTTGACATTCTTTATTAATTTACTTAGTTTTTCGACCCTACGGACGGACACCTGTGATCATACCACGCACCAAAACATCTCCTCGTCTGAAACTGAATGCAATGCCTTCTCTTTTCTTTGCGCTTTTTCTTTTGGAACTAGTGAACAATGAATGGCTTCTGAAGTTTTCCCCTTGCCTCGTCTGGCGATAGCGCTACAACCAATGGAACAAGAAACAAGGCCAAAGACGAGCAGTGCGGCAACCATTCCAATTCGCCTGCTTTCAACATACGCATCACGGGCGCCGGCCGCCGCGCTTTCTACTTTCATTTTGTTTGTTGGCGCTTTTAAGTATCACTGTTAGTGCTTTCCTTGTCCCGCGCTGCTGTCTTCAGCTTCAGGACCAACCGCGCAGCGCGTCACTGCTTGTTGAGAGCGGGCGCGCGCGTTCATTCGTTCGGGTTCGACTGAGGCTGCTGCTCATCGAAAAATAGACAAAGACAGCGCCAGCAGATAAAAGATTGAATAGTCCATAGTGGCAGTGTGATGTTGATCTGTCTGTAAGCATAAAAGTCTGCTCTGTTTGTCCATCAAGTCGTGGCTCACTGACGTCGCTGCGACGAAGTAGCTCGCGCAGAAGTAGCTGCAACCTTGTCCAGCTGCATGATGCGCACGCGGCGAACAGAAAGTATGGGTCGAGCCGGTAGTCGTGACGGGAATCCCAAAGCTGACAGCAGCTAGTGGGGCGGAGGGATACTATCTCAGCCCATAGGAGAGTCTACGAGTACACTTCAACTACGATCAGCTTCCGCCGCATAGCGTCTTCGTCCCCAGTACCAGGGTGCTTCCAAGTTCGCGCCACATGAACTCCGGGAAGCTACGAAGTGCCCACCTTTCTGAGTGTCTGGCACCCTTGCAGTCACACACTAGGGGTGCCGCGCGGACAACCTGTCTTCGACTCGGTCGCGTCCGTAAGAGCACGGCGATGCTGCACGCGGAGTCGTTTCTGTAATCGCCGCGCAATTCCTTGCGCCGGCCGTGGACGATTTCAGAGACGGCACGTTGAGAGTCGCCGGGTACGCATTGCACCCACTCGCTCGGCCCCTCGTACTTCGCCCCGTAGTACATTGCGCACTTTGCCGGAAAGGGCCGCCATAGCTCCAGCATCTCGCACCAGATCACTCCAACAAGTGAACAAAGGCCTTCCGTCCCGGAGCAAAAAACACAGCCCACCGCGTGCCGCGCGTTCTCGTTGACGCAACGGACTCTCTCCACGTCGAACCCTATCACGGAGCCCTTCGCGGCGGCGAGGAACTCCTCTACCTCTGCCCCCGCCTCTGCGAATCGCCTATCCGCAACGAAGACCGGCTGAACCCTTTCCAACGCGCAATGCGCTGGAAGAAAGGCCCTCTGCTTTCTCGGCATATTCGAGCCGCTGGATTTTCTCTGGCGCATCGCATTCCGCCGCTCCGACGATGCTGCTCCCTCGAGCGCCAGCAAGTATAAAACTATAGAAGTGCACGGGATCGATGCGGCGCAGCTCAGCTGTGGACGCTTGGCCTGCAATGAGCCTCCGCCACCCTCACCATCACGCACTTGCTACGGAGTTAGTCTGGTAGACTGCGCAAAGGTGGGCCACGTTTCTTAACTTCACACCAGCAGACTGGAACGCAGCCGCGTGATAGGCATCGGATCGAGCACGAAAGCAAAAGTCTCGCGCTCCTCCAGCGACGCAACCGCCCGCCATTCCGCACCACCCTCACCGCACCGCACAACCTCCACCGTGCGTCCGCCCGCCACGCGTCCGCGTTCACGCACCTGACACGCTCCGCATCTATCCCAGTTCGGGTTCGGACCCGTGCCCCGTGCCCCTCCTCCACGCCGACGCCTTCCTCCGCTTGCCCCCCCCCCACTGTCTGCCCTTAGCGGGCGCCCTCACACCCGCGGCCGCAAAGCTTTCCCGCCGCAATTTCATTTTTTTCACTCGTCTTCTTTGTGCTAGCTTGAGCTGGGCAGCGGTGTCGTACCGCGTGATCGTCCCCCCGGCTGCCGCTGGCTCCTGGGTGCTGCTGTTGTAGCTGTCCTGGAAGCAAGCGCCCGGCAGCAGCCTCCCCAGCCACGAGTCGCCGCACCGACTCCCTTCGACGTGGCAAGAAAAGTGCGAGAATCATTCAGAACTGCCTGGCAATCGAACGGCACACGATCAAAGAGATAACGGACATCTGCGATCGAACAGCAGTGACATACGTACTAACTTGCGTGCGTGTTACTACCTCTACTTTAGAAGAATCCTCGCGCCGCGCCGCGTTACTACGTAGTACCCTAAGTAATGACTGATGCACAAGTTACAGTCACCAGAATGCATGGGACGAGAGGGATAGATACTAGGCAAACTAAACTACTACTGCAGGTGCAGCTAGGCCCCCCAGGCTTAATACGTTTGAGTACCGGCCTAACCCGTCAGCCGTAGCTCCTGGTCCTGACCACTTAATGTTTGCGCGACGTGCCCCAGTCGGGATCGGGTAAGTCATCACGTGAGCCGTAACTAAGGGGCTACCATTGGATGGCGCTTTCTCTGAGCGGCAAGAACTCCACGGCCGGTCCTGTCCTTCGCTCACCCTCGCACTTGCTCTCTACGGAACACATCGCCTGCAGTCGTGCACCACACATTGACACTGGGCCGCTCATGAGCGGCTTGCAGTTTCCGCACGCTTCTAGTTTTGGACTTCCTGCTGCTCCGCAAGTGAGTAGTTGTGTGCGGACGTCGCTACAGGAGAAGTTGAAGTATCATGCTCAAGAACATGTGTACCCAGTATGCGAAAAGCACCTCACGCGTGCCTCAATGAGTGGGCTCGTCTCCATCAAACGCAAAGGCATGATATCAAATGCGCTGCGAATAAACCTCGAAAATTAGATAGTAGCATGAAGAATCTTTTTCCAGCATCTCACTTCATGCTACACCAGGATCAGTCTCCTGGGAGTGGGACGCATCAAGGTCGACCGTATGTATCAACAGCAATAAAACCATCTTCATTGACGAAGACAGCAAGGGCGGACGAGGGCTGCGGCTGGTCGAGAATAGCATTAGCAATGAAAGCCCTCCAGTAGCAGTAACAGACACTGAATCTGCAACTGATGATACATACGAAGAACCAAAACAACCATCTCCATCTTCCGTCCTGGTCCTAGAGGGCGTCTTCAATTTCGACGCCGCCCCCTCTTCGCCATTCCCCCATCACTTCGGTCATGATTTGTTGTTCCCACGTGTTTTTCAGTTCGCGTTTTTTGAAATGCCGGGGTTTGTCCGCCGTCTGCACAGTGAGGAAGTCGAGGCTGTCCTCGCGGAAGTCCACCCGGGTGATCAGTTCCACCCTGCGCATCATGCCCGTGCGCTCCTGGAACTCAGCCGGCACTCCGGGAGTGCTACTCCGCTGTTCCAGATTGATCCCCTGCCGCTTGATCGCTTTGTTCTGCTTCAACATGCCGTTGCCGCCATTGTTCGCCTTGTTCTTGTTGCCGGCTTGCGCTCCTTTTGGTACGGTTGCGCCGGCATTCTTCACTGCTCCGGCTCCGGCGGCTCCAGGCTGGTTCCTCTTCTGCCGCAGCACAGTTGTCGAGTACGCCTTTTCGCGCCGCGACAGATCACTGTACGACTTCGTGACGTCGTTGCCGGGACCCGTGCGCGGCTCGTTCTGGCTCTGCCTCGCCTGGTAAAGCCGCAATTCCCTCGTAATCTGATTCATCTGGTCGTCTGAGCTGTCGGCGGTCGTGTCGTGGTCTGGGGTCGCGACGACGTCAGCTCCTCTCGCCTGTTCCTTCTTCTTATTCGACTGCTTTATTTTGCTGCTGTCAGCTGGTGCTGTCGGTCCAGCTACACTTTCACCGCCAATCGACCTCATCGCCGCCGCATTGAGAGCATTCGCGGCCTCCCACGCCACTACTTTTTCCCGGAACTTTTCGCGGCGTTCCTTTTCCCACGACGGCAGCCAGTCCGTGACGTAGTCGCAGTCGAGCCAGAGGAACTCGTTGCCTCGCAGCGAAACTAGTTCCTTTCGGAACTCCTTTCGCACCGCCAGCACGTTCTCCGCGTGTTTCCGCCGCGCGTGCTCCAGGTCGAGGATGGCGCGCACTGGGTACCCCGCCGGCTGCAGCACGCTGACGTCCCACTTCGCCGGCGCTTCCCAGGGGCAGTGGATGTACTCCACCGGGAGGGCCCGCAGCTCCGGCAGCCACCGCCGCACGTAGTTGCCCTCCGGGTCGCAGGACTTGGCGGCGAACACCGGGTGCATCACGAAGTTCCACTGGTCCAGCCCGCTGTGGCCCCCGTTCTGCCACATGTGCGCGTTGATGGACACGTCCGTGTCGATCAGCGTGTAGTCGAACCACTCGAAGCCGTCCTTCCACGACACGTCCAAGTACTCCACGAGGAACTGCGCGACGATGTGCCGCAGGTAGTTCGGCATCCACCCAATCTTCCACAGCTGGGTCATGGCCGCGTCGACCAGCGGGAACCCGGTCTTGCCGCGCTGCCACCGACGGAGCCGGTCACGCGCCGACTCGGAGCTGCGGTTCAGAAACCGCTGCTGCAGAGAAAAATCGATTTGCTGAGCTGCATTGATGTTCTTGTTCTGCTCTGCGGACGTCGAAAACTCTTGGTGCGGCTCGACCAGACGTTGCGCACCGAGCAGTTCCCGTTCCGCCGCGCTGGGGCCGGTTGCGAAGTGCTCCTTGTCTCGCGGAGAACTGGCGGGACCTCCACCGACAGATGCGTTCTTCTGAAAGAAAACTGAAGCCGCACTGCTTGCGAGCGGTGCCGACGCCCCCCCCGCCTTGCTTGGTGCGAAGGAGCCACCGCTCTTTGCCGCCGCCTCCTTCTTTACGGAAAGGATCGGGGCGTCCTCCTTCTTGCGGCGAAACCGGTTGCGCCCCTGACCCTGTTTGGATGCGCTAGCGCTACAACCGGTACTAGCGATTTGCTGTAGCTGTTCTCCATTGGCGCCCGGCGCTCCTTCGGCGTCCCCCTCGGTATTCTTCCCCCCAACTACGGGGCCGCTCGTTTTGTCACCAGCAAGGACAGTGGCTTTTGCCGTCGTCCCCACCGCATCGTCCGCTTTCGTCCACCATTTCTGCGTCTCGTACTGCCTCCTTAACGACACCTCCGGCAAGTCTGGGAACCGCCACAGGCACCAGTACGCCAGGTCGCGCCACAGGAAGCGCCGCAGAAACGTCGCGCGCAGCTCCCGCCACCCCTTCTCCGGCAGGTGCACCTGGCCGAGCACCCTCGCCCCGCGGGCGAAACAGGATCTTGCGGACAGCTCGCCGAACCGCACGTACGGGCTCAGCATCGCTGTGTACGCTCGGTCCGCGCGAAACCGTTCCCGCCCCTCGAACAGCCCCTCGGCCAGGACATCGTTGCAGAACGTCTCGAGCCGTTGCATCGCTGCATCCTCGCCCACCGCCCAGAACTTTTTCATCTCAAACGCCCAGTCCTCGACCTTTGGGTTGCTCAGCTTCGCGACCGGCGGTTTCATTCCTCCGCCCCCTCGCACATGATCATGCGGCCCCGTCACAGGAACAACTGTTTTTGCTTTTATGTTTGCAGCTGCGCCGGGGTCGAAATAGTACCGCGGGTTGAACTGTTTGAAGCGGCCGCCATTCCATTCTCGATGCTCGCGAATCCAGGCCGGAGTACTGGTGGAAAGGTACTGCGGATCCTCGCGCATTTTTTCGGACAGCTTTTTGCTCACCGGGTGGCCTCTACCAGCGGTCCGCTCGTACCCGAGGTTGTCCAGTGAGAAGCTGAAGATGGTGCTACCGGTACCGCCATGCCTATGTTTCCCTTTAGTGATACCGTGCTGGTCATTTACATTTTCGTCCTGCTCGTCGTGCTGCTCGTCGTAATGAGCAAAGTCCGTGATGCCGCGCAGACTCGTGATTCGCGGAAGCGGACGCAGGTACTCCTCCAAGTCTACGGCTTGCTCGGTCGGGCGTCGAGGGCTTCCGTTCATCGTGCCCGAGAATTTATTTTGGTCGTCACCGTCGTGATCTTGTTGATCAAAACCCTGCTCCGGTAGCAGCAGGTGCTCCGCCGGTATGTTGCAAATGCTCTTCTTCATCCACTGAACGCTGCCAAAGCCCCAGCCTTCTGCGTTTTTCTCGGGATCGGCTACCCAAGGAGCGACGAGGAGCGAACCTGGACACACCACTACGGATACGCTGGACGCAAACGTCAGGTCAATGCCACATCTTGCTCCCGCCCCGGAAGCGCTTGACCCTTCCCCGGGCTGCTCGGGCGTTTCATCCGAAGTAGAGGGAGCGAGGAGCTCGGCGGGCCCCCCCGTCCTGGGCGCTGGCTGGAAGCTCGTCTGGGCCGCGGCCCCTGCAACATCCTCTCCCAACGACGCCGAGATCGCGAGCGCCAGAAGACGATCTTCTTCTTCATCCTCGTCGCTGTGCTTTGCAGTGTGCCGCGTCCTTGCGCTTTCTTCACCAAGATCCCCTCCTGCGCGGCGCCCAACATTTTTTCCCTGTACAACTACCAGTGCTCGTTCGTACTCCGCCCAGAACGCGTCGTCCGCCACCAGTTGCCGCAGAGAGCCCCCTTCCCGCACCTGCAGTAAGCGAGCGCGCGCGTCCTCGTCCTCCGTGGTGTACCAAGGCTCATAGCGCTCGTTCCACACCACCCTCGTCGCGCCCGTCTCCGCCACCAGCGCAAGCAGGACGTCAGCCGGCGCCCCGAAGCGGACGATAAGGTCCACCCCGAACTCCGTTTTCAGCCGCTCGGCGAATGTGCGCAGGGACTTGCCCTTGTACCACAGGCCGGCGCCGCGCAGCGGCCAGGGCGAGACGTCGGCGGGGTTGTGGATGAAGACGGGGAGAATGCGGGAATGGGAGCTCGGCGCGAGAAAACGATCGCCAAAGGAAAGCGCGTGGTTGTCGGTAAACCGCATGTCGTCGCGAAGCCAAACAATGGTGAGGGAATCGTGAACGCGGCCCCTGTGCTGCTTCTGCCGCTCCTCGCGAGCGCGGAGCCGCCGCGCGCCGCGGGACTTGTTCGTCATGGTAGTCGAGAAAAAGCAAAAGGCCAAGCTGCTTCTAAAATTGAATGTCGCCGACTCGTGTTTCTGCACACTGGGCTGGTGGTCGTCTTAACATCCTACCTTCTGTTCCCTGTCTTCATGATGAAAAAGAATGTAAGCGCACACACTAGGACTTCTAGATGGATCTAGAGTTCGTCCAAGTCTACATATATCTCGTGCTCGTTTCTGTCTGTGTCACAGGCACAAAACGACCTCGGAACAATTACATCGATGGATAAATAAAATGACTGGGTATGGGCGGCAATGAGAGTGACACTCACTGACTCTGACGAGTGGTACTCACTAGGGCTTCGAACTCGACGGGTAACCAATGCCGCGAGGTAGGTATGAGTACGAGGCGTAGGCTAGATGCAGCAGCTCCTGGGTAAATAAAAAAAATCTGCTGATCGTATTTTGCGGGTCCTGAGAAGTGGTTCGTGTTGTAGCTCTTGTTTGCAATTCATTGAAAGAACGCCAATAGCCTGCGCCTCGGTTTCTCAATAAATATGAAAGGGGCGCCAGGCGCTAAGTAAGGTGGGGCGGCTTGGCAAGTAACAACAGCAGCACCAGCAGCAAGAGCAAGTAGAGGAAGAGCAAGCATCCTCGATACTAACTAACTTTATATTTATACCACCGAAGCAGACCTGATCAGAACCGAAAACAAAAGTAAAATTATCGTTATCCGGCGCTGGTGAGGGGGCGGCGGAAAAAATTATACTTACAGTCAGATCGATGACGACCGACAACTCGTGGCTCATCTGGTTGCAAGAAGAGGAAGAAGTACGTCAAAGAAATGATGGCCGAATTCATCGATTCACAAGTATGCAGTAGATGCCGAAGCAAGTTTTTTTCTTTTCGCTCTTGACGAAACTACTATAGATTCTACTTACTTACTTTCGCTAGCTCAATCTCATCGCTTCCGTGCTTCCGTATAATTGATATATTTTAGACAGAGGATCCACAATCTCAATCTTCAACACGACACACGCTGTAGCTATCACCCGCCCACGAAAACCTCAATACTTCTAAACTCAGAATATTTATTGTACGTAGTTGCATCGAATTCGAATTCAGCTTTTCTTGAGCGCCATCGACCTCCAGCTCCACGATCGATGGATGATCAACCTGATCACCAAAACAAAAACTTAGTAATTTCGATTTGTGAAGAGTAGAGTTTCGGAAGTCCATCTTTATGAACGCAGATTTCCGTCCTCCTCCTGTAGGCGAAGGCCCCTTTTTGCAATGCATCGAAGTTGATGCTCTGATGTGTCATGATTTGACTGATTCTGTCTCATGTCCTCGTTGGGTCGTTCGAGAAGAGCTGCCATAGAATTAGAAACGATATCATGTTGCCGGTGATCATGGGACATTTTTGGTCGTGGTCCAATTTTTTTTTTCGTGGTGTCATGCTCATCATGCTGGTCGTGGTCTACTGCTGGTCGCCGTCCTTGCTAGTAGTTCCGTCTGAAGATGTAAACAAGCAGTTTTCGTCGAAAGACCCTGATAGTAGAAAGTACCCCCGAGCAGCCAAATCAGACGAAGTGAACGGATTGATCACCTCCACCTTGTTCACGAATAAAGTATAATTTACACCAAGCTTGTTGATCTTTCTTCCATCTTCAAATAAACATAATCAACAGATGCTAGCAGAAAAAGGAAGAAACACCGCAAACACGCAGATGACCTAACAAGAACCTCAACCTCCTCCGTCGACAAATTTATTACCAGTCCGTCGCGTAATGCTACAACTTACTAGGAGCAGGGCTAGCTGCTTTAGGTATAGCTTCAGCTAAAAAGTACTGGTAAAAAAATAATGTCCTCAACAACCCACGCCCAGTTGGTTTCTTTCGGAGTACAGTACTGCTTCTGTAGTATAAGTGCATTCTTCCTCCTCCTCCGCCAGTACGTAGCACGTCGTCGGTCAACATGTTCATCCATGTCGGCGCGGCCACAGAAGCTCGCATATTTAAGGTATTAAATAGGGAAGTGGTCATCCTCGTCACCTCGTCCCGCAGTTTGATGATAAAAAATTGATAGCCCATCGATCCACCACGAGCCACATCCGTCGCCACTCGTACTCAGAGGTCGAGCGTACGGGCAACGGTTCTCGTGAGAAGACGAATCCTGAACGTCAGCGTTAGACCACTTAGTTACCTAGCTACTTCTACGTATCACCAAAAAGTAAAGATAGACAGAGGTGATGAGGTGGATGACAAAACCGCTATTAAAAAGTATAATAAATTTTCAGGGCACAGCTGCAGCGTCGTGGTCTTTATCAGTGCTCCTAGACGGCACAGAGACGGTGACAGAACCAGACGACTGACTAGGACTATTCTACTTAGGGCGGAGGTGGTCTGCGTCTGCAGCGATGCAGCTGGAGGAGACTGCACATCGGCGACTTATTCAAATACGAACCAACAGAGCAGGCCGCGAACCATTTCACTGGCTCGACTTAATCTTGTTGTATCCATAACTAAGGAAGTAGCAAAGAAAGTTCAATCATCCTCGTAGTGAAGTGGGTTCTACAATTCCCCAGTAGGCAGTAGAAGAAGTGCTGCAGCCCCGTTTGCGTTTGCGATCTTCTACTTCGTCGTCTCGTCTATCGTGTGTAACTACAACATCAGTCATTTCTATTGCGGGTACGTCATCGAAGCACATGCCCGCGGGATTGCTGAAGCTCCCTCGGGCATGTGCTTCGATGACGTATCCGGCCGCGTCCTCATCCTCTCGCCGCAGTCTTGTCTATCACATTCAACATTGTAAAGTAATAAGTTTCCTTTTCCACCCACACCCCCTACTACTTCTACTGCTAGCTCATCCCATCGTCAGCTCGGCCTCGCCCTTGCTCCCAAGTGGCGGACTGCCTTGCCCAGCTCCTCGTTCAGAGTACTTAAATTAATCCCAAATGTGTACGTAAACGTATAGATAAGAAAGTACTCATCTTATGTCGCAGCTGTACGTCTACGTGTACACGTAACCGTTCCTCGCTTCCGATTTCCGTCCCCGCCTCCCCCTTAGCATGACCCTTTCAGAAGGAGGTAGACGAGGAGTCCGTCGAATGCTCAAATCTGTTCGAACGGAACCAGCAGCTCCAGCTCCAAATACAATATGAGCAAGAAGATCTAATCTATCAAAAATCTACTGGTGATGATTAGATTCATGATCATGTACCAGTACCGATCACGTACAACGAAGCAAGCAGTAGAAGCGGATCGGATAGAGGACGCGCGACGCCTTGTTCTCCTCTAACGCAATTCATAATTGTTCTTGACGAGAAGTTGAAGTTGTTGTCTCCCTCCGTCAGAAATTTCATCCTTTATCGTTATGGCGGCGGGCTTTTTCCTCCACTACACTGGTCGTTCAACACGAGCTGAAGAACCAGCAGGCGATCAAAAAAATTCAAAACCTTGGGGGAGGTGCATGGCAACAGATACGGAACTATATTATCTTCAGCAGTCATCCTCGTGCTCTACCTTTTTCGAGGGCATTACGTGTACGGGTACGCGAACGCGTTTAAAGATTAATTTCCGTTGTCGTACTGGTCGAGAAGAATGAATCGAAATGGAATGGTTGTCGTCAGAAAGAGCGTCTATTTCTTGTCGTGCAGCTGCTCTTGTTTTTGGTTTGTCGCAACTTTCCTTTGTTTTGCTGGGTTGTCTTTTCTTTACTGATTGGTCGTAGATCAAATGAATGCTGGGTAGAGCGCTGTGCGGTCAAGTCGCGAATAGAATACTTGTAGTCGTACTTCATCTTCCTTCGCGAATCTAGTGGGTATTTAGAAAATTAATCTGGACACAGTCTGCATTACTTCTGGGACGATTGTCGATGAACGCATCTTCAACTACAGCACGCAGAACAAGCAGCTCGCCTTCGTCTTCCTTGCGCAGAAGCTCTTAAAGAGCGGCTTGGTTTATCGACGTCCCCCGAGGACCGGCTCCGGCACCCGCGTTGCTATCACTTATTCTACAGCCGGGATCTGGGTCTGCAGGACGAGCACTGCCAGGACCGTCGATCGGGGAGCCGAACTGTGACGCAATGGAGCTTTGCATCTGGTCCGCTAGTTGATCAGCCGACCACCACGCGCCCTCCACCGTCGCGCAAGCTGCGCACCAGTCGCCGCAGATTCCCAGGTTCTGCTCGGTGTCCAGCCAGCAAGTCTCTGTATCCGTTTGCCGCAGCCTGTCGATTTTTCGGGGAGGCCGTTTTCGGTATTTTTACTTCTTTGCGAATCGAAATATTTCGTACGTTTATTGCGCGGCAATTTGCGAATGCAATTTTTGATTTTGGCTGAAGAGTGTGAGTGTGAGTCTATGTATATTCATATCCGTTGCGATGAGTAGTTGCATTTTCGCGTCCGCGGCTACGACGTACTGTCGAAGCGGAAGCCGACCCACCACCTGTGATTAATTTTATTCTGGTTTCTCGAGCTCGACTTCTCGGGGGAAGCCAATCCCAATTATGCCAATTGCCAATAAAGGAAAAGGAAGCGGCATGAAAATGAATAAAAGCAAGCACCAAAAAATGAGCGAGAGCAAAACCATGAGTAATGGTACGTCTTTTTGTTTGGCTGTGCGGTCTGGGCGTATCGCCATGCGTGCAGGTCAGTGTACTCTAGCCTCTTCATCTGGAACATGTACTTCCAGAACGATATCTCGGGCCGCGAGTGCCCCGCAGGAACGATCACGGACGACGACAGGAGTAGCGTTTTCGCCTCCTGCAGCAGGGGCTGCAGCACATTTTTCGCACGGTAGGTCCCAGTGCCCGCACTGCCAATCGCCTCCTCCATAGAGAAATGCTGCTCGCTCCAGTTGTACGAAGCGTACACCTGTTGATCGAAGATACCATGCTTTTCAATTCTATCGATAGAAGGGCCAGCGCCAGCAAACTTCTGATACTGAAGTTGTCAGCAGTGAGTTGTACGAGCTCAAGCCGTGACAGTCAGTCCTTCGTCGACGTCAGTGCTCAATTTAAAATGGTGAAGGGGTGACAGTGACACTGCATTTCATAGCTGGCACGGAGCTAAAGTTAAAGATCAGCAACATCATCCATCACTCAGTAACTGCAAGTAAGTCAGATTCACCAGAAGTGTAAGTCTAAGACTAAGTACTAGACTACAAATTTGGATGGAGCTTGCATTTTTATAAATATCAGAAGAAGTGAGTACGCAGACAGACACTGCTCTGAGTCCGATGCGGTTTTTTTGTTGTCCGCGGCCCGGTTTGTTGGAGTCGATGACGACGCAGCGGATGACGGGGTGCGCCACGCAATCCACCGCCGACGGTATTTCCACGGACGACAGAAACTCCGGCACGGAGAAGCCCAACATCAAAACAAAGCAGCCACGCATTTTCGAGCGCTGCTGTATCTGCTTGCCGAAGCGGTCCATGATCGGAAGATTCTCAACGAGCTGAACGGTCTGGGGCCCGGGAAGGGTGACAACCACGTAGTCAAACGCGTGCTTCGAAGCATACCCCTGCGCCGGGTTTGTCACCGGATTGTACACAGCGCGGGAACTCTGGCACTTCCGGAGCAACCACTTGGAATCTGACGCAGTAATTTGCGTTTTGAAATTTTAATTTTTGAAAAAAACCTACCTTGATTAGTACTTCTGACGTCGAGCCTGAGGACACAAGCGCGACTGACTTCATCTGCAAGAATCAATCTTCTCATGTATTACGTTCTTACACAGGAACGATGAGAGATGGTGACCGCTTGTTAACATAAAAAAAAAGTACCTCCCGGCGCGCTCGGTTGATACAAAGGAGGTGGTGGCTTCCGCACTCTGTCGGGCTGGATTGGTGAAAAATGTTGCTGCATTTTTTTGCGGTCCGCTGCTTCTATGTCAATGTCGCTGCTGGTTCCCCGGGCGAAGTCTGGCGTCAGCTGCACTTCCGGGTTCGGTGCTAGCTCCACCAGGTCCGGTTGCGTGCCCTGCTCCCCCACATTACTATCCGCGTGCGCACCAGGACCAGGAGCGGACGAGGGCCAACCAAGATCGGTCGGATGGACGTTTTTCATATTGACCCGCTCAATCGTGCCCACGCGGCAGCCGAGCCGCACGTCGAGGGCCGCGTTGTGCGCGAGCATCTTGCCGATACTAGACATCTTGCTCCACCCGACAAACACCCCCGAGCCCCACTGCCGCTCGCTGCCGGTTTGGCCGTACATCTGCTCGGAGGAAAACTCTTTCGGCGCCCCCACGCCGGATGGATGCACCTCATCGCGCGAGATGCCCAGGTTCGCGTTCAGTTTCGCAACAGTCCACGCGTTGCCCGGCGCCGGCGCGCCGCCACTCTGCTGGGGGGCCGTCCTGTTGCCCGCGGCCGCCGCGCCTGCCCCACTTGGGGACGAGAACTGCTCCGCCTGCTCCTGCAACTGCCCGAAGGAACTGCTACGGGGATTTGTTCCGCGGCGCTGCGGTGGCTCGAAGGAGCCAGTTGGTCCGGTTCCAGGCGATTTGCCTGGTGATGCATTGGCTCGAGTTGTAGGGGATTCTGTTTCACCACTTTGATGCCATCGATCGTCAGCTGCGCCCACCGCCCTCTCGGCCTCGGCCTCCCCGCCCGACATCGCTTCGACGCTGGGATCAATATCATTATCCTGTCGACCCAGATTTTGCCTAGTACTGCCCGGACTGATGTCACCAGTGCTGCTCGACAATGTAGGAGTCTGCAAGGGGTTTGTGTACGTGCTTGTGGCGCCCGACAATGTCGACGTCGCAGCTGTGCTCCGCGCGCTTGGTGCCGTCGTCTTATTTCCACCGTGAGAGCCGAAGCCGTCCCTTGACGTCGCTTTGTTCGCGTCGCGCTCGCGGCGGCTGGTGTACTTCAACTTCATCTGATGCTCACCACGTCGGCCACTCGCAGTCGTGCTGGTGTTGTTCCCCGTGCTGCTATCGTCCCCGCCGCTTTGGCTTTCCCCCATCGTCGTGCTGCTTGCGCCGCCGCTCATAGTCGACCTCCCGCCCAGTGAGCTGACGCTGTCCGCACCGGTCGTCGGCGGGGCGTGTTTCTGCTCCTTCCACGCCCGGGTTCCCTTCACCGCCGCGAGCCTGGTGAAGAGGCTCCTCTCGTACTCGACGTCCTCCAGTCCGTTCGTGCAGCAGTCGCATACCAGCGGGTACTTCGCACTCGTCCACTCCGCAACGGAAAAGGAGCTCCTGGCGGCCTCCTCTGCAGCGTCGCGGTGATCGTAACAAGCCGAGAAGACTTGCGCGAGCCGGGCCGAGCCCGTGGACATTTGGGTGGGCAGCTGCCTTCCCGGGGGTTGCGAGCACGCGGAACCTCCGCGCGCGATATCAATACCGATCGCGCGGTTTCGCCTCGTGCCGCCCGCGGTTCTGTCGTCTTCCGTTGGAGATTTGCTGCTGCCCCCCCGCCTTGCCGCCGCGCCTCCCGGGCTGCCCCCGCCGGGGACAGCACCAGGCCCCGCAGCACCAACATCGAGTGCGCCGGTGCTGTCCTGCTCGAACCTAGTAGTATTGTTACCGGACGAGCAGGTGATCGCGTCGGGCAGCTCGGGGTTCTGATGAAGGGTGCCCCATCGCGGCTCGTGGTCGGACTCGAGACCCCAGCGCTGCGCGCCCCTCTGGAGCAGTGCGCTGGTTTGCCGGCTCGGCGGACTGCTCGTGTCCGACGGCGACGAGGTGAACATTCGCGGAACTGCCGGCGCGACGTTGGAACGCTCCTGCAAGATAAAAATTTAGAGATACTTATATAGTGAGCGTATGATGTAAGCGTAAGGAGTATTAAGCGTCAGAATCTTCAACCTTGGAGAAGATAGAGCTGGCACCAGTAGCGGGTCACCGCGCATTGCCGGTTGGTTCTACTGTACTTCTACTTCTACATCAAGTATAGTATAAATATAATAAAAAACGCTAAACGTCCACGTCCTACAGCTTTTTTACTCTAGGTGGACATGGTGGAAATCAAATCAATGTTGCATGATGTCCATGGAGCATATATCTGCAGAGAACATGTACATGAACAAGATGGATATCAATTACTTAATATCGAGGAGCATGTTGTTGTAGTGAAAGAATGCCAATGCGAAGTACCCTGCTAGTTGTACTTCTGATCAGCTCCAGGTTTTGTTCTGGTGATTTTCCCAGGCCGCACGTGTCTTCTAGCCAGCTTCTGAACTGTTCACTTTTGATACGGAAAAACGGCGCTCCGATGTCGAACTGGTAGCCGGTAGGGTCTGGCGTTCGCGTGTACCGAGTTGCCAGCCGTCCCCCATACCCGTTGCTCTTTTCCATCACGATTACGGAGACCTTCGGCATCCTCCGCGACGACAACGACGAACTGCTTGAGCCCCCTGCTCCTGATTCGGAAACAATCGTATTCGACATCTGTTGCAGCCGCTCCGCGACGTGCAACCCCGCGATTCCTGCCCCAATTACGGCCACGCGGATCTCTTTTGGCTTCTGGTCCCCCCGCTGCTGCTTTTGCGTTGCGACCGTCAAAGAACCCATGCTCGAGGGCGCGCGCGCGTCAACACCAGGCAGCCCGGACGACTTGCCCGGGCCAGTTCCGGGTTCTGTTGGTGCTCCCGAGGAGCTCGACTTAGCGGGCATGCTGCTGAAGCTCATCGTGTTTTCAGCCAACATGCACGAGGTCTCGCCGCGCGAAAGAGCGTCGCACTGCGCGTTCTGGTGCTGCGTGCGCTGCGAGGGCAGCTCGTCGAAGAAGGTGTAGGCTCTCTCAACTGCTTCTGCTGATGACGAGATCTGCTTCCCTTCCGTGCCCGTGGGTTTTTCCTTGACCACCTGCACCTGCTTGTCTTTCCCACCTATTGACTCGGCTATCTTCTCAGCAAACGTCGCTGTAGCTTTGGACCCGGTGCTTTGTGCGGCATGATCAGTGAAAATGGAATTGCGACCACACGGACTTGGACTGGAACTGGTTTCTTCTTGTTTCGCACCACACCGCGTTGGAGATCGTGATAATGACGTGAATATCTTTTTGTCTGAGCCTACCCCTTGTACAACTGGCCTCGACGAAGATGTAGATGCTGGACCTCCTATCGTCGAAGAGAAGACGGTTGAGGCCCGTCCGCCAGCGCAAAAGCGCCGAAACGCGCTCGCGCCGGAGGCAAAAATTATGTTGCCGCCGGCGACAGAACTTGTCGAAAAGCTGGGTGCTCGTGGAAACGACAGGCGGCCCGCGAAAAGTAGCAGCCAGTCGCACTCACACGCGGACGAGCTGGTGCTGTTTCTCTTTGTTCTTGCTTCAAAGTAGGCAAGCCCACATGCTGCACACGGTGTAATCGGTCGCTGCGTAGTTCAACTCAGGGCCGGTCTCGTCTCAACACCCCCTGGCATCCCGTTCATCTTTTTTGAAAAGGCTCAAAACGCGGAAAGCAATCAATCAGCAGTACTACTAGTACTCTCTATCTTTCTTTCTGCTACTAGGTAATCGTAGTCTCGTGGAGTTCTAAAAAATTTGTACAATGCAGCATGAGTGACTGCGTCCGGGACTCGGAGCCAGCGAAGATTACTTTACTAATGTAAAGAAAGTAGTAGTACTGCCGGTGCCGCGACGCCCACAGAAAAGAGTTGATTCGGTGGCAACCGTTAAGAGCGGCCCCGCAAAAAGAAAAAAAAATAAGAAAGCATCCCTCGTTTTTTATGTTCCGTCCGGTTACGTTACGAACCGAAAGGTGGAACCATAAACTCGCGACGAAATATGACGACCGTCGCCAAATTTATTTCTGTCTCTGTGGTCCACCGATCTGGCGAGCTTCGGAAACCGTGGCCGACAAAAGGAATTCGATAGAGCTAGTGCTAGAATAGAGACTGAGACAGTTAGACGAGCTAGTAGTAGCTACTTACGTACAACTATATCGTCCCTACACAGCAACAACAAATCAGCAGCAGTAAGAAAGCATTACAGGCTCCGGGTACTGTTCATTCCTCCGCACAGCTAAGGGTAAAGGTACCATCAACCTAGTAGTCCTAAACAAGACGCTTTCTTGTCAAGGCTATGCAGTTGTCTTAGCCGCTTCCTAGTCTTTCGTTTCTTCGCCAGTCCAGAAGCCCTGCTCCAATCGGTTTCCACGGTATTTGAGTTTACAGCTTCTTGATGAAAGAATCCATATGATCGATTTTTTTTTCGTTTGTGGTTCTATGAACGAAACTCAGACGCGGTTCTTCAATAGGAGCGCAGAGTCGAATATCGTGATCTTCTCATTCGTTGCAGCCTTTATTTTTGAATTTCTTGACGAGTTTGAAGATCGTGTTCGTGCTGGTACTAACGAGCGCCAGGTGCATGTCGTGCCTGCACTTCATCGCTGGCCGCATTTGAAGTAGATTACCATTACTTAGAATTATTTTTGTGAGAAAATGTAGTGAAGATCGCGACACAAGTTGAAATCTTTTGCGACGGACGAGGGACCTGCCCTAGCACGACCGTCCTGGTACGACACACACACACAGACACGTCCCAGCTAGAACGATGAGCACTATGCTAAGGCTAGTTGTAGTAGAGAAGCAAAACTAAAAGCATCCGCTTACGCTCGAAATTTCGTGAACCGCTCAACGTAGCATATATGGCGTGCTGTGTTGCGAGAGGGTAGAGGTGAGAGGCACGGGGCCCGCTAGAAAGCTTTTAAAAACATATATCAGAACAAGCACTTGGACTTGTGGGGGAGGTCGTACGGGTAGCAGCCATATGCCTGGCTCATTCAATTTTTTCTTGCAGCGCCATGTATGTTTGCCATTCGTTCTCTTTTTTCGTCCTAACGCAGTGATGTGTTTTGCAACTTAATACTCCTCCCTCGCCCCTCAAAGCAGGTATTTTGGTCGCGGCATCTGGAACTGGATTGATTCTTCGCCATTAGACAAACTGCACACATTCGACTGATGTTGTGGAGGTGCAAGAACAAACATAGGCCCGATCGTTGCATTACGCGGCGAGTTGTGCTACCGTCCAGAGCTTCAGACTCAGAGGTAATGCCGCCCAGACCAACGACTCCAATTCTTTCAATGAGTCTAAAGATCTTGCTGACAGAGACAGAGCGCGTACACCAACACCACAGCCACAATCAATGCCAATGGGCCTGTGTGCCACTAGTCAACTGCGGATGCAAACAGACATCCATGTTGGCCATGTGTAGCGTTTTTCTTAAAAATGAGGGTGGTGTCTGTGCTTCCTCGCTCCGGTTCTATGTTCTGTTTCGTAGTCCCGTTCGTCCTCGCCTCTCTGCCTACGCGCAAGCGAATATATAAAAACGTGCACCTTCATTTTGAATTCGATGTGCGAAAAGGAATCAAAATCAATAATAGGTCCGGCTTTGTCAACATGTGATCGATGAGTGTGTGTCGTTGAGTGTGGTGCCGGTTTAAATTACTTCTCTTTCTATGCTGTCTAGCTTTTCGAATTCAGACTACCCAGCACAAAAGAGGGGCATCGCTGTCGCTGGCGGTGACAGTGACACAATTTGAATTTCCTTGCCGCATGTCTCTACGGCTCTACTTGTCGCCCGACACGCACACGTATCGATGTAAAACTAAAAATAGAAAATACGTCTACAACATCTAGTCTTGACTCCCTCGCCCTCTTCGAGCGCCACACCACCTCACACTTCCTTTTCTTGCTTGACGCCCCCCGTCTATATCGAAATAGGGGCTCGTCTTGGGGGTGTTTCTCAACAGCAGCTTCTTCGGGTGTTCCTATGCACGATGCAACTACGAAGCGCCGGTGGATTCCAAAGTGCGAGATAAAATCAGGAGCGAGTCGTGGGCATTGCGGGGGGTGGAATCCAATCCTGATCCTCTGAATATTACGAGGTTCAAATTATAAATTAGGCAAAGTAGACGATTTGCCGGGAATTCGAATTCCGTCCTGCCTACTTGCTCCTACGTCTGCGGTCAATGTACCTATCATGGATGTATAACCCACTGACTGATCCCCGCCCCCGCGCCTTCCAAGCAGCTAAAGATCCAAGCACAATTCTCCCACCGGGAGTGACAAGACAGGAGGGCCTCCGTAGTTCAGCATATTTTTTTTTATAACAGGCAATTCCGGAACGCCACCCGGCGCACTCAACATCAACACATCCATCGGCACCGCGTCCTTTGCCATTTTACAACTAGTACTAAACTTTGTACTTGAGTTCACTGACTTCGTAGTGCATCCTTGGAGGACCTCTCACTCATAGTTGTACAAAGAATTCAGTTCTGGTTCTCCAATTTTTTCCAGAGATCGAATTTGCTCACTGTGGCCTCCGCTCCGGCTCCCTCACCGCCCCGCACCACACTGCAACCCGCCCCGAAGAAACCGCACAGGTCGTACTCGAGCGAGTACGAAAAGTACTTGCAGTCCGGGAGCTCGCTGCACGTTTGCTCGCAGAACTTCGCCCGGTACGATGTCAGCGTTGCATACCCACTGCTGGCCCCCCCGGAAAACACATCGTCCGCTTCCGTCGTCGTCGACGTCGTTGTGGTCGAGGCACTATCGTCCGCTATCTCCACATCGCTCTTGTCAGCACTAGTTCCTCGCGCGGCCGCTTCTTCGTGTTTATTGCGTTTCCCTTGGAGGAGGCCGTCCTGGCCATGCCTCACCTTGATGTGGCTCGA
>RXOD01004339.1:0-23806 GCA_005223375.1 Amoebophrya sp. AT5.2
TTTCCGCACTTTGATATTCATGCCGCCGACGGGGTTCCACGACTTTGCTGCGCAACCCGGATCATCTTCGTGCCCGGCAGGTCTGGCGGCGACTCTGGCGCGGGTCGTGGAGAGGGCCGCGGGGATACGGCGGACGACTATACTCGCATCGATGCGCTCCCGACTTCCGCGGATAGTGCTTTGATGTCGACGCCGTGTGTCACCGGAAACTACAATTCCACTTCCAACAGACGCGCCCTCCTCGCCCAGGAGCCGCGGTCGGTGGTGCCAACGCCGACGATTTCCGACGCGGTTTCGGACGCGGCCAGCGCCCTGAAGGAGAAGCTGGTGCTCTCTCTCGAGGTCTACCGACGGAGAATTCTTGGAGAGGATGGTGCAGCAGGTACAAAAGAACCCATTGGTAAATTTGGGAAGTTTTTCTCTACGACGGACGAAACAATGAACGAGGGCGAGATCATCTTCAATGAGAGGGAGAAAGCTAGTACCAGTGGCGCCGCGGCGGTCCACCTCGACGCGCCCTACGGCCCCAGGACGAACAAGAACGACCTCACGTCGATCGACAACGACGAGCAGTTTGACGAGGAGTTTACGGTGAACGCCGACGCGGTTTCGTTCTCGGAAGCTGTGGCGTCGGTCAAAGGCAACCGACACACGTTTTTGCAGCAAGAACACGACCACACCAGTCTGCTGTCGCAAGAAGAAGCAGACTCGCACTTGGAGGACGAGGGCGACGGGGGTTCTGCTGCAGATGTTGATGGGTCGGCACAAGAGCGACCACGACGCGCACACGACGCAGAAGTGGACCAGCGCGTTGAGGGACGAGATGACGAACAACCGGAGCCAGTAACTACCGTAGCAGCGCCTGCAGCAGGAGGAGAAGATGAAAATAATGGAGATCATGGGCACCTAGAAGTGCAGAAGCTTCATTTCGAGCCGCCAAGCAGATCCGGAGATCTTATGTGCTTGGCGTCTCGAAATGAAGCTCCAGATGTTAGTGCTGACGTCGACGGAGCCGAACGGGACTCCGACGGCCGCGGCGCGAACGATAACGAACTGGAAGCCTTCGCGCCCCCCGCGAAGGCGTCCAGTTCGTTCGCGCCGCCGTCGGAGAGCGAAAAGCCGTTTGAGTTCGGCGCGAGCAGCTTCACGCCGTTGCGGGTTATGAAGACCTTGCTCGAGGTCGATCGCCGGAGGGAGGTCGGGGCCCCGGTGGCGCTGCTAAGCCCGCATCTGATGCTCGAGGCGGACTTCTTCCTGCAGATTTAACGAGTAAAAGCATATTATGCAAATGGAACAACTCAAGACTAGGAAGGACGCCACTAGTGCTGCACAAGCATGGGATGAAAAAACTGAAGACTTGGCCGCGGTCGTCGACGGGTTCCAATCGCTGTTTTCGAATAAAGAGTTCCGCGAAAGTTTGAACGTCACCGACCTCTTTCGATGGATCGGATAGAGATAGACCATGTCTGTTGCTGCAACAAGATTTTGGCCTCGAAACGCCAATCGGTGAAGATTTTGGGCCGTTCGTTCAGACTGATAAGTGCAGTCATTGATCATCGATGCTGGTCGATTAAGCAACAGTCGCAGTCGGTCCAGGACATATAAATATGGCATCAGGCAACACTCAGTCGGGGACCTAGTGTAGCTTGATGCAACATCGGTCGTGCTGCTGCTCATCATCTCGTCACATTTTTATTTTTTTTGGTTGGAGGTTGGTTGTCAGAGTACATTTTGATTTTTTTTGGTACTGGTTGTATCTGTATGTTTGTAGTTCTGTTCCTCCTTCGGTGCCGGTCGAGCATCGCTACTGCCGTAGGTCCGGGCTCAGACAATGTCTACAGGGAGGTGGAAAAAAATATCACACTATCTGCACTGTAGCACAGCAGGATCAGGAACGGGAGACTAGAAGAAATAAATAAGTCCTCTTCCTAACATCAAATTCAAACAATAGAAGCCAGCAGGTAGAAAACCTCTCGCTCGCCTCTTTAAATCAAAAGTTTAATTTCAATTCAACTAACACCAGTTGTCGATCTTGATAGTACAATTTATTAAAAATGAAGTCTCTGACGTCGCGAGTTCTGGCTGTGCTCGGGACATCAGGCTCGGGGATAATGTCGGAGGCTTTCCTGCTCTCGACGAGGCTGCGCGAAGACAGCTCTACTGCGTCCGGTGGCGGGGACGAAGAAGAGGCGAAAAACACGCCGCCGATCAGAGCGACGCCGGGGAGCAGCGACGATTTTGGGCCCGCCGAAGCGCCGCCGGGGGTCCCCCTGGGACCGAACAAACCGGGGCCCCCGGAAGCGAAGCCGGGGCCCCCGGGACCGAATGGTCCCCCTGGGCCGACTGATCCGCATACCACGCCGGTGCTGAATCCGCGGCACACGGAGGGTAGTATAGCAATAGATCATGTTTTCCGAGAAGATTCGTCGCCGTCCCAGAGAAGTGAGGGAAGCAAATATCAATCGATATTCAATCGTCATCTCAGCTGCAGATGATGAAGCAGATGACCGAAATCCAAATTGATCACTTCAGATGACTTTTACAACGACGTGAAGTGGCAGTGCATGAAGACGGATAAGAAAGGGGACAGCCTGCCGTTCGGCCCGGGCGACACTTTTCAGCCGTTGTACTACATTGAGCCCTTTGACCACAACAGCGCCGCCTTTAAGCATTTGAATGGCATCCGTAACCGCATTAACAAGGCGTTAGGACCAGGCGAGATTCGGCCACCCCAGCTCATTCTCATCGACATGATAATGAGCAAGGAGGTATTAAAAGAATATGATACACTATGTAGCACAGTACAGTTGGTTGAATCGTCGCGTCGATCCTTCCTCGGAAATAAATGTAAATGAATCAGTGCATGTGTGAAGGGGAGCTTCAACTTCTGTAACGTGTAAACTTCTAAACTAAACAACTAACTACTTACGTAAAACTAAAACTACGTGATATGAAAAACAGCACGGCGACCAAGTTTGGCAGTTTCTCGAGTCGAAGATGAGATCGGCGGAAGTCGCAGCGCTCAAGGCCGACGCGAGGAAGATTGCGTTCGACCCCCAAATCCGTCCCAAGCTGAAGCAGTTGATTCAACCGCGCAGCTTGGAACCAGCGCCTTCGGGTTCAATGAACCCGAAGGCGCTGGTTCTGGAGATCCGGCCTTCCTCCGGAACGCAGTATGCGTTCGCCAATTTTCGCACCCGGTTCTACCACCTGCTGGAAAAGTCGATGGAGGAGCACTGCCCCGGGAAGGTGAACGTGTGCCGCGAGAAGCAGTGGTCAACTTATCGAATGTTTGATCAATACTTCTCGGTAGTGACGTCAGAATATGTGCTTGTGCCGCATAGATACATCTAATTAGAGCCATATTTTAACAAATGGTAAATGGGTCCAGGAATCGGACACCTAGGTAGCCAGTTTCTACGGGAGTTTCGGGGAACAAACAGCGCGAGGCCAAAGTAGGTGTGTTCATGGCTCTTGTTTGTGGTTTGATTTTGTCGGTAGCTTCTTGCGGCCGAAACCTTCCACATATGGGTCCCAAAAAGGGAGCGGCCAGCTGCCTTTCCCTCGCCAGACTTTTTCTCGGGGGCCTTTCTAGTGTTGCCTTATCTGGATAAAATATTTCTGAAACAGATGCCGCAGCTAAAAAGTACTAGGATATTTATTGCTCGAACTCGAACTCGACCTTGATCTTTTCGTAGGAGCTCACTACCGATCGTCTGTCCCCCCCTCTCTAATGGACGCAGCACGTGGTGTTCGCCTGCGGGGACAAGGATCCCTGGTTCGCGATCAATGACCATTGGTGGCCCCACGATCTACTGGTCAGGCGGGACATTTCCAATTCCATGATGTACCCGCACTCCACGATCGTGTCCGACATCGGGTTCTGGGCCCGGGCCGCGCAAGGAAATCCGGGCGAGGACCCCGTCTTGACGAACGCCGTGGGCCAGTTCGGGTCGGCGGCTATCAAGAATGTGGTGGCGAGAGCGACGGCAGATGGCGGCCTGGACCCGAAGGGGTTGCAGGAGCTGTCGGACGAGCTTTGGCCGAACGAATTGTCGCCGCTCCGCGGGCGAGCTCCCGCACTGGACCCACACGGCCCGGGCCAAATCCACCACGCAGAAATCTCGCGCGGCCATCAACCCTGCAGAAATCTCCTCCCGGCAGAGCCCGAAACCATCAACCTGGGGAAGCCGTGAGGAGCGTAGATGATGGTGAAGATGGAAATCGATAGTAGAGCGAGGGAGAAAACAATGATGCACCAACGGATCTGCATCGGATCCAGCTGAAATAAACAACAGGTGGGTCGTCGGAAGATATAAACTTTTTGCCGCGTCTTCAGCCGATGACGCTCATGTTTCATGATATAAAGGCACTCTTTTGCTGCAAGCTTCGAATGGGCTCTGCGATTGGCGCTACAAGCGGACACTTTTGCAATCAGGAAACCCCTGAACAAACCGCACCCCGCAATCTTGAGGACTTGTAACTACCATAGCATGATCTACGCCGACGAGATAGCGATAACTTTTCCACGGCAAAGCGGCTCAGTTCCACTATTGTAGGGGCCTTCCAGCATTAGAAGGCGTGGAAAGTAATGCCAGTATTTCACCACTCTAACAGCCATGCTACTGTTACGGAGAGATTGCAAGCAACTGGCCAAAAAATTGAAGCAATGGCGGCCAAGAAAACGAAAGGAAGACGCCAATGCTCCTGCAGGGATGGACAAGTGGGCGGCTCTGTGCAGAGCCGTCCACTTGTCCACCCCTGCGGGCCCGCAGCAAAATCGAACGACTATTGTTTGTAAGTTCGTTAATTCTGCGGGCCCGAAGGGGCGGACCAATGGCCGGCTCGGTACCGGTGGGAGCGAACGCCCCGATGTTCATCTTCGTATCAGTTCCAAGGAGTCTCCAAGCGAAAGTACAATCCGGATCAGTTCCGCTGGGCAAATCAATCAATCAATCCAAGCCGTCTCCAAGGTCGCGTCCACGTCCAACCAAGGATCATGAAAAACAACACGACCATCTTGTAGTCAAAAAAAAGAAAATCTTGTAGTTTAGATGAAAACTTCTCAACCTTGCATCCAGGCTTCTGCAGAATGAGTGTGCTGCGTACTTCTATGTCGGATGGAGCGTGCGTCCACGTTGGAGCTATTATGCAGCTTCCTCCAACATTTAGATAATCTATCATTTAGACGCGCAAGGGCTGTAGTTGTATAGCGGCACGCTCTTGTAGTGACCGTGACGTTATGGTTACTAATTTTCATGAAAGAAAAGTCAGAATTTGTATCTTGAGTGATGATTTACTATGAATGTATACTTGACTACCGTCCGATACCGCGCCCATTTGCAGACATTTTGAAGCAGCGACAGCTGTTTCAACGGTCTCCAATCTGAATTTCAAACGTAACTTTTAGGAGTTTGCCGGATTGTTTTGCGGCACCTCCGCTAGCCATCGAATATTAGGGCATTCTCGTCAGAATAGGTAGCTGCAGTTTTTTTACATGAGCGTCTGAACATCTCTTTAGCTTCATCTGCATAATTTCATGGGCCCTACAGCTGGTGCTCTCAACTCAACTGTATATAAACGGGACCTATCGACCATTTTTTGAAGATGAAAAAATGCATATGCAACATGCGGCTCGCTGCACCATTCTGCAGTTCTTTCTGACAATCTATTCGTGGCCCTCGTCCAGTTCCAGGAGTTGAAAACAAGGAGCTGCTCAACATCTGACGCGGGCAGTTGTGAGGCGACCTGCGGGGACGACGCTGTCCGCCCTCGTCATGTTTTCCTTTCCCGTCATGTTTTCCTTCACCCTTCTGCTCCCAACGACGCGCGGCATGTTTTCCTTTGCCGGCAGGTTTCGCGGAAGAAGCAAAAAGCCGAGAGCATCCTCATCGTCGGCCGCCGCGGTCGTGGAGCTGGAGGTTGGTGATACAGTCGATGATGTCGGGGGAGGAGCAGGGGGGTTACCATCTTCCGAGCCGCGGACCTGGAGCATGTCGGGTCAGAACGGTGACGCAGGAGCACCTGCTCCTGCAGCAGTAGTTCCTGCAGGAGAATCTTCAGCTCCATGGGCAGCTACGTCCACCAATATCAATAAAGCAGCTGCGAAGAGCAGGACCAGGAGCAGGAGCCAGTTCTCGGATACTTGTCGGAGCGCCGCAGCCTCGATGATGAAGGCCATACGGTGCGGTGGGGGTGGGGGTAGTGACTTGGAACAAGAAGATCAACAGCCGGAACATCCAGAGTCGGAAAGTAGCAAGTTTCCCGACAAGGCGCGCCGAGCGTCGAAGCAGAGCTCGTCATCTGCTTCCTCGGCCCGAGAGTTGTCCTCTCCCAGCCGTGATCGGTCGTCAAGCATGCTCGCATGGAAAGGGAATAAGCGCAGCGGGAGCAAGAGTAAAGTCGCCCCAGCACCGCCTGTGGCAGCCGCAAACGGAGAGGGCGCGGTCAACAACTCCCAGCTTGGTCAACTGGACTCGTCGTTGTCAAACGCATCAAACCAGGCCGTGCTGGATTTCTCCGCCATCGTGGTGACTGAGAAGACACGACCGCAAAAGAACCCCAACTCAAACGAAACGCTTGCGGCTTGGCGTCGCGCGCAGAAGCAAACGTTGGTACAGGAGGCAGAAGTCCTTGCATCGGCGTTTCCGCAGGAGGTCGTCGGAGATTCGTTGAGAGGACCCGCAGGAGGCGAAGATTCGGAGCCCAGGGTCTCGACGAATCAAGCAAACCGAAACCCGGCACCAGGCAACGAGGCGAGCAGCGCGGCAGCAGCTACCGCGCTGCTCGCCTCACTCCCCACCCCCACGCCTCCGCCCGCGTCAACGTCTACGTCGCCCGCGACCTCCTCGCCGCCTGCGTCCGCCGTGCCCGTGTCCGCTTCGAGTGGAGGCCCCCCCGGCGGGAGCTCCGCCTCCGGCTCCGGGTCGGGATCGCGGCCCGAGTCTAGGTCCTCTCCGGGTACGTCCTCGAAGTCCTCGACCGGGTCGGAAGTTGTGCAACTGGTCCAGGAAGCATCCGCTGCGGCGGAGCGACTACGTGATGGTGCTGGTGCTGCTCCAAGTGATGTTGGTGGTGCTGACCGATTGGCCGAGGACATCAACATCGCAGTAAAAGTTGTTCCCGACAACGATCCGGAGAGTAGTTCTTCTCTGGCGGTGGAGATTCAGGCTCAGGAACGCAGGAATTTGGTTGTGTCCCCGCGCAGCTTCAAGGAGGAAACTACGGGTGGCAGCGGAGATGACAATCTCGGAGACGATGACGAGCAGCAACTACAACTACACGTCCCTGCTGGTGTAGAAGGAGAGGAAGAGGCGGCGTCGGAAGTGGGGGCGGAACGTGGGAACTCGCCACACCTGCACCGGTCGGGCGACCGCGCGCGGCGTGCGACCGGTGTCGCGGATTCGGTTGCGGACAGCGACAGCGACGGCGGGGCCTCCGACTGCAGTACGAAGGTGGTCTTCACGAAGGCCAAAAGTACAAGACAAACGGAAAACAGCACCGACAGGATGAGGAGAAGACAAGACAGAATCAGAAGAAGGTGGGAAGAGGCACAGACGGGAAAAGCACCGGCGCTGATGGGGGCGCCCCGCCACCCGGCCACACCGATATCGGAGAACTCGTCGGAAGTAGGCAGTTTGAAAAACCTATCCATCCCCGAGGAGATGGACTTCAACACCTCTCGTCCTTTGGCGGCGGGGCCGGGGGGGACCACAGATATGGCGACTCATTCTACAACTTCTCACTCTACTCGTACTCCACCGCTTCAAAAATAGAAACCTCGCACCACAACTGTCCAGTGGCTGAACATGCTAGGCCTTCTAGGCTGTCCAGTACCTACTATGTCCAGCGTCTGACGCCTAGCAACATCGTCCTCGCAGAGTCAGAGCCAGAGTGTCAGTGTGGGAAGAGCCACCTTCTGGGCCTGTCGCGTAGGTATGCTCAGGCCCATGAGCAGCTTCGGCGGCTTCGGCGGCTTCTCCGAGTGCATGCTGTAGAAGCCGGAAGGGATGCTCTGGCTCTGCCATTGCCATTGCCAATTGTTCCCATTATAAATTTCGCTCCGCGTCCTCTTCTTCTCTCCCGATCTCGCCAAAGCCCGTATGGCTTTCGATGTTGTAAGCGGAACAAAAGACGGATTTCCTTTAGGAGACAAATACGGTAGGAGATGTAAAGCAGAGCAAAAGAAAAATCAGTCTAGGTCTACTTCCAGCACTTCTCGGCACAGGCGCGTGTTCCGTCCGTGTTGGAATATTTTTGAAGCGAGTAGTAGTTCCAAATGATTCTGATAGCAGCTAGATTAGAATGAATCGCCTGCTCCTCCATAGCCAAACAGCAGCTGCTGCAAGACCTGCGACTTGGGCTACAAAAGGGCACCAACTTGCTCACCGCCCAGAGTCTGAAGCTGCACGAGTTGCAGGGCCTGCAGAAAGAGCTCTTTCGCGCCTCTGAGCAACAGCAGCGGGTGGGGCTGCCCGTGGATCGGCCAGAAACATCGGAGGTCGTGCGTCAAGAGCACAACTCGGAAAGAACTCGGAGAAAAACGGAGCGCACGACTTCTCGCCACCACAAGAAGAACAAGGATAGAACCGCAAGTACCGCTACTTCTAGCCGCAGTGGCACAACGACGAATGAAGCGGAATTTTCAACATCTGATCTGAAAAAGCTAAACCAAGAAGCAGGCCAAAGTGGATCTCCGGATCCCTGGTGGTGGTCTGGGGCGTCGACCAGCGCGGGTACGGGGTGCAACAGCTTTTCGGAGCAACCTTCCGGCCCGGGCTCGAGTTGGAGCGCCTGCGGCTCCGGTGTCAGTCAAAGTACCATTCGACGGACGCCGACGAGTGAGCTGGGGGCAGCAGTCGATCGCGATCGGCCTGTAGCCATTACGGGGGCGGAAAGGGAAAAAAAAGTGAGCCAGGCGCCCCGCGGCGCCCTGCCGCCGCTGGCCCCGCGAACCCCGAAGCAAGGTCCGGGGACAAACTCCCCCGTGCTGAGCCAGAACAGCAGCAAGAAGAGCAAGAGCAAACAGCCCCAGGAAGGAGCGTCGGCGTCGGCGGCTGGGCCGTCGAGTCGCAGCAGCACGACGTCCATTGCTACAACCGACATAACAACTGCTGCTCAACATGGTGTGCAGGATGAAACTGAAAGCAAAACTTCTGCTTCGGGGCTAAGCGGGCTCGTCGAAAAGCTGAAGCAGCATGGGCGGTGTGGTGACACATCATCAGCGGCTGGGGGGGTTTATGATCTTCAGAACCTTCATGATCTTCACTCTAAGAAGCAGAGTGAAGATCAACGAGGATCCGAAGGCGAAGTAGGGCAACAACCGGAAGCAGCGCAGCCGACCGATGACGGGCCTGGTGGAGAGGCAAACGCAGTAAATCCAGAAGAGGACCTCGTCCAACCTCCACCCCGGGAAGAAGATCCGATTTCGGACGATTTGCTCCACGAGCACCAAGGTGAGGCGTTGCGGCGGCGGGGGACGAGCGGAGGCGCCGTCGCCGACCTCTACCCGGAACGGGAAGTGGACGAGGACATGCTCGGACTGTCTTCGCGTTTGAGGGGACTGAATCTGAATCAGACACCGGACGACCACGGCCGCGGCGAGGACCGTCATCCGGTGGCTGATTCAGGCACCGGTCCTCCACTGGAGGACGATCCAATGCTCACGCCACTGTATCATGCGGAAGAAAGTACCGTCCTCGATCCACCCTACTACAAAAGCAATCCCGACTACGACTTGAAGCAGAGTTATAACTTCGATGACCCGCACGCAGTGCTGGGCGGCGGCGGAGAGCATTTCGGCGCGCCGGATTATACCGCGGACGCGGAATCGCTGCGCTTCTCCATACACAAGAGCAGCACAAAAGAACTCTACTCATCCTCACGTAAAATGATCTTTTTCTTTTTGATGTTGGAAAGCTGTTGTTTTACCGCTTTTGATTGCTTGGCCAGCAATGCTTGCGTGGACCACGATTGAACCCCTACACCTATTTCCAGGCGATGAAGACGCGGGGGACCAAACCCAACAAGCGATCGTCCGCTCACTCCGCAAGATGAACAAAGCGGCAAAGCTGCCTGAAGGTAGCAAATTTGGAATCTACAGGCTTTAGCTTTTATTGTTGTAATATAAGAACCAGACCAAAATCTAAAAGCCCACTCGTAAGAAATGATGCTGAGTCTGAGCAGTGTAGTAGTCATCTATAGCCGGCCCGATACCGATTCTCGGAGTCGGATTCGATCTGTCGGCCTCGCTTCTAAAACATAGGCTCTACCATCTCGCAACAGGCGCGGCAGGATTCTCTGCTCTGCCTCTGCATCAACGGGGTTCTTCGTCTTCTAGTGCCCGGGCAAGTTTGATGGCGGATCCACCAGTGGCTCCAGGTGGCGACGGTGGATCGACCGGCGGCGATCCAGGAACGCCTCCCCTGAGTGAACATGAGGAGCGTCGTTCCGTTCAAAGAGGTCCGTCCGCCGGCACCGGCGGAACAACATTCCAGTCGGCTGAGGGGACCGATCTGCCAGCGGGCAAGAACACGCGGTCACGCGGCCATGAGCATGATATCGACGACTTGATCGAAGAAGCGGAGCAGGCAGCAGACTACCTCCGTCTGGCCCAGGAGGGGCAACTACTTCATCATCCTCCTGCGCCGGGCCCGCAGCAACAACTGCCGAAGCCGAAGCTGCAACCTCGTCCGAAGCAGGGAGCTGCAGGAGGAGGCTTCACCGAGGATCCTTTCGGCGTTAACCTGACGGACGACGAGGGCGAAGGCGGAGCCCATGGCACATCAGCCTCCGGAAACAGGCTCACGTACTACAAGCCGCGCGAAAGCGAGGTTTACAACCGGGGGGGCCCCCTTCCAGGCAAGCGCATGCGGAGCGTGCGGAGCGTGTTGGCGGACATGAATCGAGGAGGTGCGGGTGGAAATCCAATGACGGATCTGCCGGACGACAGAACATCTTCACGGCCCTCTGGCTTCCGGCGGCCCGCAGGAGCCTCGGCGACCTCCTCTTTCAGCTCGCGGCAGCAGCTCGCGGGCACTGGCAGTCTCATTACAACAGGTCGGGGGGGAGCGGCAGGGAGAGGAGCGGCAGGTGCCACAGACGTGTTCGGCCCTAGCGCGGCAGACGAGCAGAACCCGGTGTTCACAGACCCGTTTGCGGACCATTTACCTTTCACTTTTGAACACAAAGAACACCAGATGAACCCGCGCGCGTCTTCATCTTCAAGACGAGCCTTCCAGCACGTCGGACAGATCACATCTTCGACATCTTCGGACAGATCACATCCTCGACAGAACGAACAGCAGCAGCAGCGGCAGCAGCCTCTCACGTCTTCTTATCGACAGGAGGGATCGGCCGACGCGGACCTTGAGGATCTCTTCGGCGAATTCTTACCCGAGCAGCCGCTTGGAGGAGTGGAACAAAGAACTCCTCATCCCTCGACACACAACATGAACTACATCAGACCGGAACTACAAGAAGACGGACACCACGAGCCCTTCGTCGAGGAGCGACTCACCTACGGCAGTTTTCGCGGGCGCGAGTCGCTTATTTCGGGGCGCGCGGGTGGTCGTGTGGGCTATCGCGATCGCACCGGCGGGGAGAGAACCAGCACGAGCACCACCTCCAGTAGGGTCGTGAAGATGCGGCTGCGCGGTCTTGGGCGCGGCGATGAGCATGGTGGTTTTCACCAGGGAGCGCCGCGGGACATCTTCGACGACGAGGAGAGACTCGAAGAACGGTGGAGCATGCGCGGTCATGCAACTTCCGCGGAGTCCTCCGGGCAGCACCTGCCTGGCCTGTCCGGTGGAGCTGGAGGGGGAGGTCGTGGCGGCACAACTAGAAAGACGTCCTTCCGGAGAGGATCCTTCGGGAGCGGTGGAGGTGGAGGTGGGGCGAGCTCTACCTCGAGACCGAACGACGCCTGGTCTTCGACCGCCACTGCCCCGGCGGGCCCGAGCACCATCGGTGTCGATTCGAAGACCGCAAATCTTTCATCTCCTACCGCAAGTCGTTCCGGCCCGGCACCGAAAGAACCGATCCGGAGAACTGGCAGCCAAGTGGCGATCAGCTTCTGACCCCTCCTCCCGGCGGAGAAAGACAAAGTGTCGGGGCGAGCGTTTTCGGCAGGGCGAATTATGCGAGGAGGGCTAGGACGAGCTCCAGCGAGATGATGCGCGGCGGAGGACTGCCTGCTACAAGCACAAGGGTTGCGAACAGCCGAGATGGTGGCGCCGATTCGGTCCAGGACTTTTTCCTCGAGGAAGCGGACGACGAGGGGTACAACGACGAGGAATTCATGAGGGAGATGAGAGACTCGGCCCACGACGGCCACGCTGCAGCGTCGAATGCAGGAGGTAGAACGAGACATAGACTTTGACTATAAGCTCAAGTTCTGAAGTAAGTAAGTACTTGATGAGTGTTCAAATGGTTCTTCTTTCGGCAAAACTTTAGTACCAAGTAGAGCAAAAAATCTAAATGTAACTAAATTAAAGGTCAGATTTTACAGCGGCGAGCACGAGACCTGGATCCGATTCGACCGCAACGAGACGACCAGCGACGGGGCAGCAAAAAGTGATCGACTGACCAAGGTACTACGAGGAGCTCATCAGGGAGAGCAGCGATTAATCCACATACTTGATCAGCATTTTCATGATTGTCATTGTTCAGGATTGTATCACTTGTTGTCATCGTGGGAGCCCGTCCAGGGGTTCCAGAAACTACTCGGCTCCTTCATCCAACAGAGGGAGCACTACTTTCAGTTTCATTTTCCGCTGAAGCTGATCACGTTCGCTCTCGACACGAAAACGCTCGTCTGGTAGTACTGGTTCAACTGTATGCTCGAAGCGAACTCGTCATGTCAAGAAAGCATACTCTAAATATCTATACCTATGTAATGATTTCGGATCACTATTTTTGTTCCAGCCACTCGAAACCATTAATTATGTTTCTGCGCGACAAGAATTATTTGTATTGTTGAGTGATCAAGTTCCACCGTCTTCTCTAAGGAAGGTAATAAACGGGCTTTTGTGTGACTGTGAGGTAAACGCAAAAAACCCCTAGCACAACTGAAGGGTCGAGCTACTTGAAGATGAAGACGTGGCATACTAGAAAGCAGAGGTAGTTGGACGAGGCGCGACGAGGACTACCCCCACTTGACGACAGGACGTAGCTATAATGCAAGAAGATTCAATTTCAATATTGATTTCAAATTTATCGCTATGAATGAGGAGGTATAGACGGGCGTGGTCGTTCTACTTGCTGAACGACTTTTTTTTCTTCTCCCAAAATGACGACGGCACGAAGTAGATAGGTACATACAGAGTTCCCTGGAGCTTGATAGGTAGAGGCACAGCCACCTTCTCTAGGTAGTCCTCTGGACGATGCCATCTGAATCTTTTCCTTTTTCTTATATCTTCTATCTTCGTCAATCGTCATCCACAACCACCGCCATGGCGGTCCGGCCATCTACTATTTTATTATCATCTTCTCCACTTGCACTTCGTCACTCGTCCGTCTCCGTCTTCGACTTCTAGTACGTCATCCACAACTGTACCGGTGCGTTGCAAAGCATTCGAACATTTGCCAATCGGAAGGGTATTTGGTGGCATGCCACTCACCCTTCGCACATGGTGCGTGGCCATTATGGTTCATTTTCAGAGCATTGTCCTCAGCGCCTTAGCCTTTTTTCATTTCAATCTTGTTTACTTCTATTACACCGCACTCTGGGTCTGGTGCTCTTGACGGACGAACGTGTCAAACACGGATGTTTTTGAAAAGAACTTGTTTATAAAAAATTGACTACTCCATCCATCACCATCTGTATATAAATTTTTTCTTTGAGGTTCATGCTCCAACCGGAACGACTTCAACCCCATAGCTTCTTGCGCTGTCGAATTGCCAGGCCGCGGCTGCAGCATCTTCGCTTTTGCCTAACTACGAGATCAGCCCTTGTACATTTCTTTATCATAGAGAACTGGAGACTTCATCATGTGGTTTCTATCTATATGCTGTGCAGGAGTACGAGTACTACGTCTTGCTGTTCGATCTGTATCTTTTATTTGCAAAAAACAAAAAACCCAAATGAACCACTTGAATTGAAACGAATTCTGATTTGTTGGTGGAGGAAGCGGAACCGGAAGGCCACGGTGAATACTTATTTTAAAAAACGCACGCCCTCGCCCACTTCTCCCACTGGGACAATCCCATTTCCGATGATCGAGATCGAGCGTCCAATCGATCAATTTTCGACTGTTCGAAAGAAGCTAGCAGCCATTGTCTTTTCCATCGCGAGGACTCAAGGATCTTCCGCTCGTGCGATCGATCATGCCCATCATTTTTTCGATCGATCATGCTCGCCACCCCCACCCGCCCCCCAGGATCCGGGGGAATGAATAAGTAAGTAGAACGTACGTAAATTCGTATTATCGGATTGGTACGCGTACGAGGAAATGGAGATCGTCACCCGCGCGATACTAAAGCCCGGAACTCGATGGCCCACTTCCAGGGCTCTGGTAGCCTCAGCGCATGCACATGTCCGCAACTCTCGGCCCGCCATCTCGGCAGTGCGGCGCCTTCCGTGGTCTGGATTTTCTTTCCGGAAGATTTTGGGCGCGAAGGTGGGGCAGGAAGATGGCGGTAGCGCCACTTCATCAGAAAGGGGGAACATCAAAACCGCGACACCGCTCAGCCAGCTCGCGAGCGCGCGCAGCTCCCCGCCCACGCTGTTCAAGGTGGTGCTTACAGCAAGAACACCACCCGCTCCAGCTTCGGACGAAAACCTCCGCGCCTGGTTGCACCCGAACACCTCCGCGAATGCTCTTCCCGTGTTCGGGTGCAACCGGGCGACGCTGAGCCCGTCTGCGGTGGCGCACGTTCTGCAGGAGGGCGACGTGGTGCAGGTGTTGCCGCATGGGCTGAACCTTGCGGACGCGGACTTGCTGGAGGACCAAGCGAGGAAGTACTCGCCGAAGGGCAGTATCGCCGAGTTCGAAATGCACAGGTGGAAGCGAGAGCTCGAGGCCTGGTGGGAAGCGGTTCGACTTCGATCGAGTAGAGATAATGTGCCTGGGACTGGGTCTGGGTCGTGTCTGGGGGAAAGTAGTGAAGCAGGAGGTGCGCATATGACGAATCAGGACGCAGCACGACGAGGAGCGTCGTCCTCGGTGGGAACTCAAAGGGAAACCGATTCCGGTACCGGGGAAATAGTATGCGACCTTGCGAGCGCGTCGACGTCTTCAACTTCCTCAAGACCGACGATGGTTCCGGTGCGGGTGTCGCCCGCCAACATGGAGGTGCTCGAGGTGCCCCGCGCGGTCGGCGGCATGGCGCCAAGGCTCGAGTTCTTCGAGGGCCTTATGAAAGCCGAGGATTTCTGCTTCTCAACTTCGTCTTCATCGTCTTCGCGGCCAGATGGAGAGAGTTTGCAACTGCTTCCCACCGCCTTGCAGATGAACGACAAGGTGTTCGTGCGGTTTCCGTCGCCCCCGCACCACATCCTGTACCAAACGCTGCTCGACTGGGTGGAAGCAAAACTCTGGAAGTTTATACACAACTCTAGTGGTACTAGCGGGGTGGAAAAATTGGAAGTGGGAGCAACTTCTACGGAGCGACTACGGCACAAGAACTTCGACTTGTTCGCTCCATCCATCGGTCAGCAATCGGCTTCGCATCCGAGCAGTGACGGGAACTACAGTCGGCGATTCTCCAGCTGGGTCGCGTTCCGTCGGTGGTTCGACGACCAGCTGGCGGAGTACTACGACGGCGTGGTGGCGGGGCCGGGACGAATGTCCGCAACATCAACTGGGGGAACATCATCCTACATCCTGCAGCGGTCGCCGGGCGACGTGCCCGAGCGGATGGAGTTCCGTGAGAACGCCACGCTGACGGCGGCAAATCGCAAGGCCCGCCACAAGCTCTTCGGGAGGATAGGGCTGTTTGCTTCCACGGTGTTGTCGCTGTTGTATTACGCAAGCAACCGGCGGAGCAGGGACCGAGCGGCTAGAAGATCTTCGCAGGAGGCCGAGGTGTTAGTGGCGGATGAAGCGGGTGGTGGAGATAGTTTGGGTTCATCTGATGTCAAATCACGATCAGAAGAGGACGCTGCACCAGCACCTCCAAACCCGCTGAACGTGTTCGATGAGAATTTCCCGAGGATGTTGCGGCCCCCGATCCACGTGGACCCGTTCCAGCTGCTTACCGAGAAGGAGCTTCGCTCTGGCTACAACTGGCGAAACGCGTTGGTGCCGGCGGCGGGCTTTTGCGTGCTGAACGGGATGGTGGTGTACCCCTTCGCGACCTACGGGACCTGGTTTTTCGGGATGCCGCCGGTCACCGCAGGCTTCGTCACCGCGGCCCTCGGCTTGGTGTTGTGGCACGACCTCTTCTATGCCTAGTCCTAGATTATTTTACACTGGATCGATGATGGATTGAGACGACATCTTCCTCCTCGCTCCGGCTGGAAGTCGAAGTGGGAGAATGCTAGTATCCCTAGTCAATGCTGGTCCGCAATTCTTGATACGACGCGCCGACGAGGTCGCGCGGCCTACGAGTGACGAGAAGAAAGAGAGGTGTTCTCGAGACTGATTGTCTCTTTCGCGCTCTGCTGCGGATGTTCTGCTTGCACGATGAGGACGGCCACCCGCGACGAGTGCGGCCATGGCATTTCACATCTACTCATTTCCATCGGTGCAGCGATGGGGACTCTATTGATACATTCCCCAACTGACAGAGTAAGTATACTCAACACCTGCGTCGCCTGGAAGTCAGACAAGGTTTATTACCGAGTTGTTCCAGAACTATTTTTCCGGTCTTTCCGACTTGTTCCAGCACGACAGTCAGAAAAGGACCCCATTCGTCACCGTTTCTCGTCCTGCTCTCGAGTCGCGCCGTTCAGCGCAGCACGAGACTCGCAGCATCAAAGGCTCGAGAACAATTAAGTACGCTCGGCTATCCACCCGTTTCAGTTTCAATCAGAGTTTCAACAACGAGCACTCACATAGAGAACAAAAACCAAGCTTTTCTAACACCCGTAAAAGAACAAAAGTTGTCGCCTCGATCGTCTTCCCGGCTTCCTCGATTGCTGGCTCTTCGTCTGCTTTGATCACCTGCCAAGTTCCTGAATCGCCCAAGATTCCGGAATTGTCGCCAGAGTTAGTCGTCAGTACGCGAAGGTCTACTGAGGAGTCGAAAAGTCCGGAAATGCGCAAGACCGCGTTGATCACGGGGATTACCGGCCAGGACGGCTCCTACCTCGCCGAGTTCCTCCTTGAAAAGGGATACAAAGTCCATGGTACTATTATAGGCTTCACGATGACCATGAGTGACGATCACATCGCTGCGGGCATAGCCAACATCACACTCACATTCATGAAAAGTATTCAGCGAATGCACCCAGAAAACCTTAGGTATCATCCGTCGTTCCAGCAGCTTCAACACCGGTCGGATTGAGCACATCTTCAACCAAGTGACGCTGCACTATGGGGACCTGGTGGATACCTCGAACCTGTGCGCGGTGCTGGAGCGGGTGCGGCCCGACGAAGTGTACAACTTGGGCGCGCAGTCGCACGTGAAGGTGAGTTTTGAGGAACCGGAGTACACCGCGCAGTGCGACGCGCTGGGCACCATGCGCATGCTGGAGGCGCTAAGGACCTGCCGCCTGGAAAAAACCACCCGCTTCTACCAAGCAAGCACGAGCGAGCTCTACGGTAGACAACACATATTGTTTTCTGATGCTTTTCTTTATATCATCTTCCATTAGCATTACAACATCGGATGATTGATGATTGGACCCCTTTTTTTAGCGATAAGGCTACCAGAAGATTCGTCCGCAGAAGAAGATATGAGAACCGGAGAGCTGCAAGTAGATGTAGATTGCTGCTAAGTAGATTCTTTAAAAGGCCGAAGGCCCACAAATACGTATACGGCTATGTGCAGAAGGTTGTAGAAGAAAAGAGGAACTTCAATCGAGTAGCTGTCATATGATAGCACCAGCTTTGGTAATCACCTCGGACACCTTTTTTCATCGCACTTCTTCAGGTAAGGTGCAGGAGATTCCCCAGAAGGAGACGACGCCCTTTTATCCTCGTTCGCCGTACGCGGTGGCGAAGATATACGGGTACTGGGCGGTGGTGAACTACCGGGAGGCCTACGACATGTACTGCGTGAACGGCATCCTGTTCAACCACGAGTCCCCGAGACGCGGCGGCACCTTTGTGACCAAAAAAGTGACCACCGGCGTCGCGCAGATTTGCGCGGGGATTAAGGATCGAATCACCCTCGGAAACCTGGACGCCAAGCGCGACTGGGGCCACGCGTACGACTACGTCCGGGGCATGTGGATGATGCTCCAGCAAGACGTCCCCGAAGACTACGTGCTGGCAAGTACTACCGTGTCCTTACATATTGGTTTTCAATTACAAGAACTAGTGAATTCAAATTTGCTGCTTTTGATCAACTCAATGCCAGTCCCAATGCGATTTATGCCAATCCGATGCCGATCCAATGCCAAACGCCAATCGAATCTTCGCACCTCTCAATAATTAAATAAATCGCAGCCGGCAAACAGTACTCGGTGCGGGATTTGTGCGAGTTGTCGTTTCGGATGGCGGGGCACCCGATTCGGTGGCAGGGTTCCGGCGTTCAGGAGGAGGCGATTGACACCGTCACGGGGAAGTTAGAGACCCAAATCTGCGTACTCCGGAACTTCTACGTATAAAAATTTCCAAGTCGTGGCTCAGCTGTGGCGAATCGAATCCAGTGCCCGGCCCTTTGCGAGGTCCCCAACTGACCCCTTCGCTTCCGCTGCAATAGGAACAGGCTTGGATAAGCTAAAGCCATAGCCATCCCATAGCCATTCCACCCTACTGCGACGCGTTCCGAAGTACATTGGAAAGGCCATCTGGAATTGCGTGGCGGGCAGGACGGCCCTGTAGTTAAGTAAAAGAGGTGGGGGGATCTCCGTAAAATTTTCGCGAAAAACGGATTTCCACGCAATCAGCCCCCCAAAAGTTGCATCCCTTTTCACCGAAACGCCCCAAGGAGAGGCCTCCAGAGCACCCCCCAAGAGCGCCGGGGCTGCTGGGGTCGCAGGAGGGGATGTCGCAGACTCTTGACGCCGCTACTGCCTTCCACAAATAAATCCAGCGACCGCAGGCGGCGCGTCAGGCTGTTGCCTGAGAGTCCATGTCTTGAGGGGGCTTAGAAGCCAGAGCGCCTCCAGAGCATTTTGATTTTCTGGCCCAAAAATAGTACTCTCTTTCCCGCCTTTTTCGTGGGGAGCTCTATCGATGCAACATCCTGAAAAGTAATTGTATCTATTAGTATAACCTATTTGATTTCAAAAGTACGCAGATTTGGGTCTCCAAGGAAGGTGGTCATCAGCATCTCGGAGAAGTACTACCGTCCGACCGAAGTAGAGACGCTCCTCGGCGACCCCACCAAAGCGGAGAAGAAGATCGGCTGGAAAACCGAGATTGGGTACTACTTTGTGTCTATGTTGTGAGAGAGTAGTATCTATAGCGAGGTACCTGAGCCTGGCGGGCGTTTTGGCTTCCTGGAAAGAGTATGGTACTCTGGGTCTGGTGCGAAGATCTTCGTTTGTTTATAACTGTTAGCGATTGCCCTACTTCTCCCAGCTCGGGAGCCAGACAGTTTTCCGCCCAAAACAGGGCTCCTTTTGTCAGTCATGCAAAACATCGTCGAAAACGATAACGAACAGGTTCGAGGAGTTGATTTACGACATGATGAACCACGACTTCCAGTTCTACAACATGAAGCTCCCAGACACGGCGCTGGAGTGCCTTCCGGGCGGGAAGCTCACCAAGGAGTTCTCCTACCCCGACCTGGAAAACCGCAAGTCCCTCGGAAACTGCGCACCCGAAGTCAGCATCAACAGCCCCACCAACGCGCTGTGATCATCGATTCGGTTTCGGATTCTTGGCATAATAGGAAAGAAGAAGAAGAACTTCTCGAGGAGGGACGAAAGCGATGAGCCGTGTTTTTTTCAACAGAAGTGGAACAGTCTCGATCATCGAGAACAAGGTCAGGATTCAACACACTTAAAAGTACTATTTCTGTCTTGGGGGAGTACTACGACTACGATGTAATTGTAAACACAAACAGCAACTAACAGTTTTTGTAGCTAAGTCACTTCTTGCTCAACACGGGGATAACGAGCGGAAAAGCTCGGCTCCTGAGCTCTCACGAGAGAACACTTTTCGGAGCTCGCTAAGGCCGCGGCCGTAGCTGAAACACAAGTGCATGCCGAGGCTAGTTGTGATCGCTTTTTCACGATTTCACGACGGAACCTCGCTCGATTTCAGATACAACGCCCCAAAGGCCTCCTTCAATTCGCAGCTGGTTGGGCACAAGAAATGCGTTCATATTGGTATTTGATGCTCCGTCGGACACGAGCCCGTCGGCCGTCGTGCGGCAAATTGCGTTGATATCGGTTTCGGTTCGTCTTCGTCATGTATGTTTGTATCCCGTTTGGGTGATGAAGATGATCGTGTGAGCTACGCCGTAGCCCAAGGGAGAGGGCATGCGTGATGCGCTTACCCTTGCGCAGCGTTGTCTATAAAAATTTAATTGATCCGTCTTCATCTTGTTCATGATCATGCAGCAAAACTAACGGTCTTACTTTACTTACATACATGTTCTTTGTTCTAGTTGGTTCTATGTTCCATGCGATCACATTCACGATCACGAAGACGAAGAACAAAAGGCTGGCTGCTGCGAGATGATTCAGTGCCACACATCATCACCGTCACCAGCGCCTGCGCAGTGACGCAACGCATTAAGTATTTCCAGCCCCGCGGAAGCGGAACAGCGGCAGCGGCATATGAAGGCACGATCAATACAGCGTGAAAGTTCCAGGGAGTGTTAAAAATACTTAACTTTCAGGTAAATCCTACTTAACTTTTGAGTAGGGGTGATCGCGAAGCCATCTCTAAGGAGCCGACGAGGCCCGTCTCAGGGGCGTCCTGTCCGCATGTTGCGGCTGGCTTTTGGCCGCATCGAAGCGGCCCGAAGTTCGCCGCTGCACGCCTTTCTGCGCTCTGCGGGGTCGTCGCAATGAGAAGCCGCGAGAGGCCGTGAGCGCGCTTACCCCACACCAGGACGGCTTTCGAGGGGGCTGTGCCGAACTTACCGCGCCCCTTGGTTTAGCCACTCTGGAGAAGCGCTTAGCAGGGGTCACAATGTCAGGCCACCGCCCCGCGTCGAGCCATCGGCGCGCTGGCATTCTTCGGCCCAGACGCGTTCGCATGCGCATCTGGTAAAGCCAGCAGGGCCCAGGCGTGGCGCCGGCGCACGAGGCTGGTGGCCTGGCCAGTCGTTGCGCCCTTGTGTCGATAGTTATGGGCGGATAGTGCTGATAGCGCTCGCGCGGCGCGCGCGCGCATTTCCTCGGGTGGCTTCTTCTCATCCTCCGCGGCGGGCTTCTCGCGCTTGCTCGAGCACGCGCGCGCCCAAGACTGTGCGCAAGCGCATGTTAGTGGCAGACAAAGCGAGTGAGACGAATCGTTTGACCCGCAAGGCCCGGATCCGGGCTCGGCGTGTCGTCGCACTTGTGCGCGGCTGCGCCGCTAGCGTTTGCCGCGTGCGGGCGCAAACAATGACGAGCGACGAGGCACAGCGGAATCGGAGTTACGTGCTCGCGTGCCTTAGGCAATTGCCATGGCGTGCCCTGCTGCGCTTGATGCACGTCTTTGGGGCTCTCGGGGGGGCGGCTGCCTCGACCTCGTGTCGTCGCGCTCAATCTCCGGCAATTGCTTCGCGCTCTTGTTCTTGAATCGCGATAGGGAGAGGCTTCGCCAAGCCATTCGCCGTCGCCTGCCAGTTGTCTTTGGCTTTCGGCGCTCTGCTAGCGCTGCGCGCGCGCTAGGCTCGAGCGGTTGCCATCCTACGCGCCTGAGTTCTGTCGGCGAGATAGACCCCCGCGAAGGGTCGGGGGCGGATAGATTGGGCGCGCGCTTTCTTAGTTTGCGCGCCAGTTCAATCGGATGCCAGCCAAGCCGCCCGCGCGGAGGACGCTAGCGCGCAAGAGCAGCGAGCCAATGAGCCACCCGCACACGCCGCCGCCGCTTTACGTTTCTGGAAGAATGTGGGAGGGGCGGATGGCAGTCCGTTGCCGTTTTCTGTTTGTGCCCCTTGCGGCGTTCTCCAATTGCGTGCCTCATTCTTTCCGCGGTTCCCTTTGGATCGATCGGGCCGCCCCCGCTCGGACGGATCTGGGGGGCCGCGCTCCGTCAGTCGGGCTAAGCGCTAAACGTGGCGCCTGGCCGTCATTTTGTGTCTTGGGTTTGTCTGGTTGTTTGCCATGCATGTGGCGCACCCACACCCCAGCAAGTGGGCGCGAGGCGCAGCCGGCCAGGCGCTTTCACTTGCGGGCGCCTACGCCTATCCCTATGTAGCTAGGTAGCAGCGAAGCACCGCGGCCGCACGGCGAGACTGACAGGAAACCGCACGGGAAGCAAGAACGGAACACATCACGCCAAGTGACGCCCACAGACAGACAAGCAGCACGACAAGTGAGCGCGCCACGCTTGTCGTGTCGGTTTCATCTTCGTTGCGCCTCTATCTCTGTCGTGTGTTTCAGTTTCCCTTTCTCCCGCGGAGTATTTGTGAGTCGGTGCGTGGCGATTCTCATTGTTTGGCTCGGCGCGGCGCGGTCTCGTGGTTGCGCGCGCTCGACATGGATCTGGCAGTCGCTTGCCCCGGCTCGTTCTGTTTTCCGCACTTGTGCGCAACCAATGCCCAGCGAGCAAGCTGGCCCGGACATGTAGCAATGCGGCCGCGCCAGCCCCGTCCACTAACTTGGACCTGTGTCCCACCCATTCGCCGTCTGCCTCCTGGCTCCGAGATTCACCCAGCTGGTGGCGCGTGACGCTGTGTCGCGTGCGCGGCTCGGCGGTGCAACCAAGGCACGCAGGTAGAGTCAGCGGCGGCGCGCGGCCACGGCGTCAGCACCTCCGCGCGCCATCGCTGCTGGCGCTGGATTTGTCCGGTTTGAGTATACTACTCAAAGTTAAGGCCCGAAGTACTTAAATAGATAATTTGGCGTCTAGATAGACGCCGAATTATCTATTTAAATAATTCAGGGCCTAGCTTTGAGTAGTATACTCAAACTGACAAGAACTTGCGTGCTCGGAGACAGGCTCGGAGAGAGCCCTGGCGCGGGCGCGTGGCTGGCAAAAGCGGAAGGGCTCGCCCCGAAGCACTTGCTGCCTTGAGCTGCGGCCAGCCTGGCACCAGAAGCAGAACGCGCGAAGCCACCCTGTGCACGACCAAGCGCACGAGGGGCACAACATTGCCGCGCCTGCCGTCCAATGGTTCTCAGAGAATCGCGGGGGAGTACAAAAACCATGGCAAGGGCCGCAAACCGTGGCGGAAAGGAAAATAAGACGGGGCAGCAAACGACTGCCGGATCCATGGCGCGCGCGCACAACCAGCCGCGAGCCCACGCCGCGCCGAGCCCATGAGAAACGCCCTCCGCCCCCAGCGCGCGCCCCACAAACAACCCGCGGGAGAAAGGGAAACCGCAACACACGACAGAGAGAGAGACGCGAGGAAGATACACACAGCCACGACGCGCGTGGCACGCTTGTGCTGCTTGTTGTCTGTGGGCGTCACTTGGCGTGGTGTGTTCCTTTCTTGCGTCCTTTGCGTGCGCTTTCCTGCCAGTCTCAGTCTAAGTGCGGCCGCGGCGCCTGTCGCTCCTAGCTACATTCATACCATAGGTGGCCGCCAGTGAAGTGAAAGCCCCGGGCCGGCTGCGCCTTGCGCCCACTTGCTGGGGTGTGGGTGC
>RXOD01004340.1:0-23804 GCA_005223375.1 Amoebophrya sp. AT5.2
CCAAGCTCCCTATAGGACATGCCGATGTCCATCTCGTCCTTCTGATCGCCCTCCGAAGCGGTGAGTTCCGCAGACGGCTCCGCCACCCCGGTGTCGCGGAGAGCGCTGGAATTCCTGCGAAATCAATGCGAAGTAGCGATGGTGCGATGGTGGTGCTGGAGGTGGAGCCATTCAATTTCTTTATCGTTTTATCGTTTATCCATATCCAGCCTGCTTTGATCAGCTAGGTTTTCCGACCTCGTATACGCTCGCAATATAGCCAGCATCAAAACACGTGGTACAAGTTCGGGACGCGCACGCGGCAGTAAGTTGCTCTCGCTGTTGCACCGCTAGGGAAAGTTCTTTCTTAGTTTGTTGCATCGTGTATGGGCTCTTCGCGAAGCGCATCGGCCGCCCCAGTGGACCGACGTATGAGCCCATACGAGTGAAATCGATACAGGTACCTCGCGGCCCCGTAGTTTTCGTGTCCCCAGCGCAGAAAGGCCTTCAGGTCCAACTTTTTGATGCCTCAGATCGGGTTGATGTCCGCGGCGCTGCAGTCGTACTTCGTGTAGTAGCCTCGGATGGACCTGGTATGCATGTTCGGATGGACCTGGTATTGCCCCGAGAACATCCACCCGCGCACGAAGGTGTTGAGGAAGCCGAGGTAGAGGACCACGGAGGTTCTTGTTCTTGTTGCGCACCAATCGGCCCACAGCGGAGTGGTGCGCAGCCGCATCTGCTTCCCGCGCCGCTGTTTGTCCGCACGACGCCCACCAGTCAGCAATTTCTGCTCACACTTCCCTCAGATCCTGGCGAGGACCGAAAAACGTTCTTGACGAAGGAATGTTTATGCCGCCTTGCCCTAGCTGATAGCCAATCTGGTCTGCAACTTATCGCCTTATGGAAAGTCTCGTCACGGAACCGGGAAAGAAAGCCGTTTTGTTGGTTCTTGCGAACAAGCTGCGAGGCATCGGTCGCTATACCACGGCGGCAGAAGCTACAGCGGCAGCTGCGCAACTAGGCGTCCGTCGCGAGTTTGCAATGCATCCCGAAACGCACATTTGGGTCCTTGTGAATGTTCTGCTTCAAGTGCAGGATTTCTCGCCACACCGCGCTCCCGGTGTCCACTTCCGGGTGGTGAAAGAGAGCGATCACCAGCCGCTGCACCACTTTCACGCGGAAGAGGTCCGCGGCGGTGAAGTATAGCTCTTCGGGTTCCGCCACCTCCTCGTCTCGGGGCTGCGGAGTCGACATTTTTTCGCCGCCGTCAACCACTTCAACGCCGGAGTACTTCCGCTGCTTCGCGCTTGCCGGCGCGCTGAGGATTTTCGCGTACAGGGCCCGGAAGATCTGCCGCCCACCCAAAGCGTTTGGTCGCGACCCAGGATCCTCTTCTCTCACTGCAGCGTCCGCGATCCAGACCGAAAACCACACTTCGAGCGCCGCAAAATCGAACTCCAGGCGGAAGAAGTCTTCTACTTCAAACGACCTGTCGGAGTAGTCTTTGGCGGTTCTCGTCGTATGAGATCTCGGCCTCTTCTTCGCAGCCTGTTGTAACCGCGTCCGCGCCACGTCCCGCAGGACTAAAAACTCGATCGCTGCGACCGCGTCCACTTCTGTCGGCGGTACGTCAATAACTCCATCCTGGGTGGCACTCTCCACGGGTGTCACTCCCGCGCTGCAGTTGTAGGTCCGACCGATAGTTGCGTTTCGCGCGCACGTCGCCGCTGGCGATACATAGAACAAATGCGCTTCGTGCTCGTCGTGCTTGTTGTTTGCAGTTCCACTTCCCGCAACCAGCTCCCGAAATTTCAGTACGTGGGTCTGGTCCTCTTCCACCAGCCTCGGTCGGCCGCGCTGCACGCTTCCCGCCCGCTGCTGCGCGACTGCCTCCAGGACCGCGCCTACGTCTGCTATCACCTGGCCCCGGCACCTGGTTTTCCGCGCAAACTGAAACAAGAAATTCAGCAGCGGGAGCGCATTTTTCCGTTGGATTTCCGCCAGCTTGTACAGCGTTTCCTCGTGCGTGCCGAAGAACAGCTTCCACGTCAAATAACCGAACGCGGCCAGGTTGTGCCGGCACTCCTCCTCGCGGTAGTTCGCCTGCAGGAAGAAAAAGAGCAGAAACCTGAGGCGCAACAGCCACGCGGCCCGCAGGCAAGTCTTCGTGCGCGTCCCGTAGTCAAAGAACTGCGTCGCCACCTGCAGCTCCGCGTCGGACCACTCGTGCCAGCCGGTTTCCCTGCACGCCGGCAGCCTGCTGCTGCTGGGGTCATCTTCGTCTTTCGCGGGAAATTGCGCCCGCACGGGCAGCAAACCGCTAATATCGTCGGTCTCGCACGGGTACAAATTTGCGAGGTCCCCGAGGTTCACGCCGACTTTTTCCGCTCCCGGGAGGTACGTCCCCGCCACGACAGCGACGTAGTGCTTCTCAGCCAAGCGGGTGAAATCCAATTCGCGCTTCACGATGAGCGCCTCGCGAAACCACTGCGGCTTGGACTCTCGGGTAGCTGCAGTTGGTTGCGCGGGGCCACTGCGCTGTTGAGCATCGTCGTCGTGATCTTCATGTTTCGGAACACGACCCGCATGCTCTCGCGACAGTGTTGCCGCGCGTATCATTTCCGATCCCAGGTTCCACAGCCAACTCCACACATCTTCTGCGTAGAACTCGAGCGGGAATACGTCGTGCACAGTCCCGGGGCCGTCCGCAAAGAAATCCGAACCGCCTGCTACTTCCGCCCCCTCGTTCTGGAACATACTGGTGTAGAACGGTCCCAGGAGCCCACGCTCCCGTTCCGAGTTTTTCGCGTAGTAGTCGTAGGCATCTATCCGTCCGCGGACCACGTTCGCCTCGTGGGACCCAAGGCAGTGGGCCTGTGCGGTAGAAGTAGAGGTAGACCTAGCCGCTACAGAATCGCTGGAGGCGGTCCCGGTCTTTCTCTTGGTCGTGTACATCTCCCGCACGTGCAGCCGAAACTTCGCGACCAGTTGCGACAGGCTCGAGTACGGCGACCCGAGGAAAGAACGTGCCAGCACACAGACAACGATGTCCAGCAGCAGCGCTAGGTCCGGTAGCTTCCCGCGCGTGTCGAACGACGGCGCAGTGCGAGTCTCACTCTGCGAGGCAGCTGCGTCCCCGAGCTTTGAATCCTCCCTGTCGTCGTTCTCGTGCTCATGTCGTTTGCCGAATCCTGCTGCCCGCCGGCGGAGCATCTGCTCCGTATCAGCAGAGGTGAACACCTGCACTTTCTGCCCGCCGACAGAGTGGCTCTCCAGCGTTCGGATAAAAGCCAGCACGCCCGGGTCCCGCGGGTTGTCCGTCGCGACGAAAATCATGGACGATTTCACGCGGTCCGCAATCTCGAGCACGTCTTGCCACGGCCGAACGCCGAACGCGATGCGCAGGTGCACCGCGACCAGTTTTCGCTTTCGCAGCGCCGACAAAAACACTTCCTCTGTCTTCTCCGTTTCTCGGGCGCCCGCGACCCCACCTTCATCCGCGAGCAACGGAAGCACGACGTATCGCTCCAGAATGTTCTTCCAGAAGAACCGGTGAAACATCGTCTGGTAATCGCTGTTGCCGTGCGCCCTGCTCCAGCCCACGGTCATGAAGATCTGTCGCCAGTTCACGCATTTGGCGCTTTGCAACAATTGGCTCTGCAGGTAATCCATCGCGCACGGACGCACGTGCGTCACCAGGTCCGCGAGCGTGGCGCGGTGCTTGCGCCCGTCGAGTCCCAACGCCGTGGTCACTGAAACCCGGTCCGCGATGAATGCGTCGACGGACGCGAAATCTGGCGCGCCGCAGCGGGTTTCCAGGAAGGGGCGGACCAGGCGAGGCAGCAGCTTGCGCGGCGGTGGCACATTCAGGATCAAAAATTCGTGGAGATCTCGGAGCTGCAACTTGGAGACAGAGCCCAGGAACGCGGCCATCTCTTGTATCATGGAGCGGATGCTGGCATCGGTCTGTGCGCCTTCCTGTGAATGGGGACGAGTTTCCGCGTCCGACGTTTGTTCGAATTCAGATTTCTCATTCGCAGATGCCGCTAGCACTCGATCCGTGAAGTAGCGCAGCACGCCGGCCTCCAACCGATTTCGATCACTTCCGGAACGCTCGTAAAAATTGCCGCCCGACGACTCGAGCGACTGCCGCTTTCCCGCTTCGGCAGTTCGCTGCGCGTCGGCTGTACGGGTTTGTCGGAGGTCGGCCACCTCGGACATGCAGCGGTCGCTACCGGCGGCCTTTTTCCACCCTTCTTCCTCGCTCTCCGGCGCCGCCCGAGCTCGCCGCCGCAGGGCGGCAGCGTCCATCTGACGGATATGGTCTTCGCCTAGCGCCGCCAGGCTCATCTTGTACCGTCCCAAGTAGCGGTCCTGCATCACAGAGTAGTGCACCTCCAGCGACTCAACATCTACTCCCGCACCATCCGCACCATCCGCACCCAGCTCGTACCGCGGCTGCTCGGCCTGCAGCTTCCCGTTCGCGTGCAGGTCGGCGATCGTCTCCAGCCCCTGGTCGTGGTAGAGACCCAGGTAGAATTCCGAGAACACCGTGAACAGAGCCTCGTCCCCGTCGGTCGGCAACACAAAGCGAAATGGTCCGTCGCGCCCGCTGCCCCCGGGCGCATCCGACAGGTGGAGGTGCGGACAGTTCAAATGAAAGAAACTCTGTCCGAACCGGTGCCGGGGGACGCGTTTCCGCAGCAACTGAGGATCGTCTGTCATCGTCGGTGTAGAAGTACCGACGCGGGGCCCGCTGCTTCCTCCGATCATTTTTACGTCCTCCTGCTGGGGCGACGCCGCAGCTGCTGTAAACATCACCTCCAAAACTTTCCGCCGGAACGCGGCGTCATCCGAAGCTGCATCCTCGTCGTGCTGGAACGGCTTTTCGAAGAATTCCACAAGATCCACCACAGCTTTTGTTCCCCCTCCGACAGGCGGCCCGACTACACCCGGGAGCTGCACTGGCACGTTGTACAGCCGTTGCAGGTCCGTGAGCGTTTCCTCGAAAAGCTCCGCCTGGACTGGCAGCAGCAGCGAGCGCCGCAGCACAAGGCTCAGGAAAGAGGCTTCGGCAACCACGATCATGGCGTTACCCAGGTGCGCCGGCCAATCGTGCACCAACAAGGCGCGCTGCGTCGGACTGCAGCAGTACAGGAGGAACACCAGGCCGTCGGCACGCGACTGCTCCTGCGGACGGCACAGCGGATCGAGGGCGACACAGCAACGCTGGTAAGTGAAAACCCGGTCGAAGCAGGTGACGTGCTGCTGCGCATTGTCGTTGCTGGATCCCGTGGCGACCGCCTTGTCCCGGAGCAGGAGCAGCAGGACTGCGGCCAGAAGGAGTCTGGTCACCGCCGCAACCATGGCGGGGTTGTGGGGGCGCGTCTCGCTTCCATTTGGCGCCATTCGGTCGCGACTATCGCGCCAAGCAGCCAACAAGAATCTTCACCAAAGTGTCTCAGAAAATTTCGTCGTCGTGAAAATTTTCACATCACTAAATGCAGAAGGGGTACTTCTACGCGTCTAGTTTGTACGTGCTTCCTTAGCTTCCGCCCAGTTGTGATCGCAACCCCGCCACTTTGATCCACTTCGATCCACGAACATCTCCTGCACTCGGTCTCAACCACGAGATTTCACGATAATGAAACACAGCACGAAAAGAAGCATATTAAGTACTTAGTGAGAGTGATGGTTCACGGTCGTTCGTCAACCAATCTATCACCATTAGAAAGTGACTGCGCAAAGCACGTCCACGCGCTGTAGTGAGTTCCCTCTTCGCACTTCCTTGGTCCAAAGCAAAAGGTTACAGTGTAAGTGTGTCCGAGCGGATCGCAAAATTCGTGTTACAGAATCAGAAAACCTGATCCGCAGGGCTACTGCATGTTGACAGCAAACGCTGTATGATGCGTGACACTACGTGTTCATGAATGTGCGTGTCGGAGTCGGAGTCGAACTCCGTTTCTACGAGTTACATACGCGGGTTCTGTCTGCGCCAGGAAACCATTTTTGCTCCTTTTTTTTCGAATGCCTTCCCAGGGCTGCGAGGCGGGCTCGCAGTTGAAGCCGGTATCGCGTGATTCTCGGAATGCCGCGAGACGACTTCGCCCCACGCAACATGTACAAAAGAAACGGCGGTATTCTTCTCGTCCATTAGCGCGCTTATGAAGTGAAGCAGGCTGGATGGAACATGCCGATGCCGTTGTATGCCTGCCCCCCATGGCCCGCTGCTGGCAGCCAGTCGTGCCATGTCGTACGCTGACAGATTTTGGTGCAGTTTACGCTCCTAATCTATACCATTTCTGTGATCATAACGAATCACTTTTTCTGCCGGGGTTTGGTGCATTGCATATTTTACTAACTTACCACGTGTCCACAATAGAAATAGGCTTAGGCACTAAGTTTAGTAAAGTAAGTCGAAACAAAGCGGGATCTCGATCTCGAGTCGCGTTTATAGTAGGTACTTTGCCCCTCTTCGGTTCTAGCAGCACCTCGTCCAGGATGTTGCGGAAATCGAAAAATTCCTTCGGCTTGCCGGTGAACTTCAGTCCCGTGACGGTTGACGCGGGCGCTGCGTCGTTACGATTCAGCGGCTTTTCTCTCGGCCGCGTTCTCCCCAGCCGCCGTTCTCCTTGCGGCGTCTGGAACCGAACCACTAACGGCTCTTTCTTCCGCGGAGACCACATCGCCCTCGATTCCGACGACGACGAAAGTGACCGGAGCTGCAGCGGTTTTGGATTTGGTATTGGTTTGGCTTTGGATCAGCCTCAGCGATTACTAGGAACAGAAAAAAATAGAATCAGTGGTGGAAAGACTAGAAATGTAAATGTTCCATGCGCTTGCACAGCCGAAAGCAGCCACGTAATCGGGCATTCTTGCTTCGGTGTAGAGGTCACTGGATCCGAAACTCGTTTGGGGGTCCTATCTGATCCAGTCCGGCACGTGTGAGAAGCCAGAAGGACAAACGAGGCCCCGAGTTTAAATTTGAATCCCCATGCTAATATGCTTACAATAAACCATCGAACGTCGGTGATCAAAGTTGTAAGTACTTGGATTTTGCCACTCTCCCGGAGGATCATGCCGCGTGTGGAGGGCGTAGATTTCACGTATTCCTGGTCATTGGCGGCTTTTGGTAGGTGCTTTCGAGACGTATAACGGGCCCCTTTGGTCTGTATGTCATCCAAGTTTGTGAGCTGGAACGACTGCGTAAGTGCGCGGTATGCCTCGTTCGTCAGCCCGTCGTAGACCATCTGCTTCGGCCGGTTCGACAACACCCGTGCCTCCGCCGCCATCTTGAGCCTGAGCCTACGTCTGTCTGTGAGCCAGTAATGCGAAACTGAATGCTGTGACGAAGAAAGACCAAACGACTTCAAAGCTGTAGTGGCGCCGCGGCGTCCCTGCGCAGCCCGTCAACATTTGCAAAAGTTTAGACGAAGACATTCCAGCTGCAGCTTTCGGGCTGCGGTCGTGTGAGAGCAGTACAATGCGGCGGGCGATTTCCCAATCAAGATCCCCACCATCCCTGCAACGACGATAAAGACACTGCTCTTTAGCCCGAATGCACGCAACAGGACGAAACCCACGCAAAACGAGATCAAGGGAAGAGCCCACGCGCGAAGATAGAATCTGTGCACAAAGCACAAAGGCACGTGGACACATGACCGCTGAGTATTCTGTGCTTTACTGCATTTTCTCGATGACAGAAAGTGGGCGCGACTTCGCGCTAGCCACTTTGCAGGCACGCGCTACGCCCGCGTGTCGACAGACGACTCGCGACATGATTTTCGTAGTTCGTCATTCCTTGTCACAGACCTCCGAAGACGGAAGCATCACGTTAGTTGTTCATAAGCAGCCAGTGTGCTCTCAGTTCGTTACTTCTGCCGCCTTCTGCGCGAAGGCGTGATAGCTCTGCTGCAGCTTCGCCAGCTGATGAAGTTGTGAGCGTTTCTTGCCGCCCTTCGTTTCGATGAACTTTGCGAACTCCTCCTGCAGCTTGTCCATCTGGCGCTGGTCAAACGTTAGCCGCCGCTGCTCTACTTCCGCCATCCGGTTACGCAAAGCGCTACTGTACGCCTCTGGGAGATGCAAGTACTTCGCCCACGGAGGGTCTGGTAATGATTTTTTCCGACGAGATTGTCTGAAAAGACATTGCATTCAGATGCAAAACACCACATAGACCTGGTTCTTCTTGGTGGATTTTGGAGGACACCAGCACGACGCTATTCATCTACGTAACAGAAGACGAATAGTGGTTCCGTTCTCACAGTTCACGTAGTTTATCAAGTTGCCAGTACCTGCGCCACTCCCGCCGCCCTGCATTTGCTGCGCGAGGTCCATTGTGGGTGACACCCCCGGTACCACCAGGGGCACGAAGTGCTGCGGGTTCACGAAGGTGTACAAGCTTTCCGTCTCTCGTGCGACGCTCCGCGTCATCACGATGGGTAGCGCCCACTTCGTGGCCAAGTCCATTGCCATCGAGTCGGTCGACGAGCTGCTTGCGGACGTAGTGCTGCGCGAGGACCCATAATTCTGCTCCTGCAGTTTGCTCTCGCGACCAAAAAGGCACTTCTGCTGCGGGTCGCGGTCGCCACCTGGGCGGAGCTGCGCATCGTAACTCAGCACGTTGTATGGGGCGAGCTTTATACCTGGTGCGAGGATGAATGTACTTTTAAAAGGGTTCGTCCTCTTCCTGCTCCTGCAAACCACTTCTACACAAAATGAAGACGACGACGACCTTCGAGAACTGGAACTACTCTAGAACTAGAACTTCTACATCAAGCGCGATAAAGGCGTTTAACATCAATAGCCAGTTGTGAGTACTCCTGCTGTCCCCGCACAGTATCGGCGCGTTGGTGGTGGCGAGGTAGGCGTCTGAGGAGATACAATTGTCCAGTTTCACGATGTCGGCATTGATGTGGAACCTGCAGTCAACCGCGCCCAGCGCGGTCACGACCTCTGCGTGCTCAATCACCACCTGGCAATCCACGCAGCCGGAGATGTACACGTAGCCCAGTGGCGCGTCGGCGCCGCACAAGTAGATGTGCGCGCCCTTGCAATTTACCTGCGGGTAATTTTTCATCGCGTTAAATGTCTACTTTCGTGCGGCGCGGCCCACACCCCTGAGTTCCATTTCACACACGACACAAAAACCAATAGCATTACATACCAAGTAGACTCTCTGGTATGTTTTCGCGTCGATCACCGTCGTCCTCGTCAGGTTCGCGAACACAGCCGTTGCGCGCGCCTGCGTTTCCATCGCTCGTTCGCCGGCCAGCGCCTCCTTCAAGTTCAGACTCGCGAGCGACTCGTTCATTTTTTGGTTCGCCTTTATCACCGACGCCATCACCGGATCCGAGGTCAACGTCTGCGTCCACGGCGGGTACAGCTGCTCGCATTTCGCTTCCAGTTCCTTTTCAATCTTCGCCAGAAACGCGTCCGCGGTGGGCGACGCTCGTGCGATGTCGAGCAGGACGTCCATAATGTTATCCACCCCGGCCACCGACGAGTCCGTCGACAGCGACCCGAGCAGCACCGCGAGGATTTCCTGCAGTTTCAGTTCGAGCTTGAAGCCCGTGGGCGCTGTGTCGTTTTTGCTATCATTCCCAGCCGTGAACAGCTCCTTCACCACGGCCGGAAGCATGGTTTTCACCACGTACAAGCGCAGCTTCTCCGGCGGCATCTGCGCCACGCCGGGCAGGCCACCTGCGCCGCCCGCGCCGCCCTGCCCGGGCAACAGGTGCTCGCGCGCGGAGCCCCGCGGGGAAAACCGCGGGGATACCATCGCCCGCGGGGACGCGCCCTCGTTGTAGCCGGAATCCGCATTGGACACCCGATCGAGCTGCTGCTTCCACCTGGTGTAGGGCTGGAGAAGGAGAAACAAACCGATCAGCCGCGCGTCGAGGCTGTTCGTGCCGCCCGGGCGCGCAGCGGTCGGGAGCGTGCGGGACATAGCCAGGTTGGCAAACAGCGACCAGTACGCGTTGGCTGTGTGCGGCGACATCGGCCCAAGCTGCGGCGTGCCGTGATTCCCGCAGAAGTCCAGCCTGCCGATCGATCGATTGATGCAGATCTTTACCATGTCAGAGTTCGCGTGAAACCGGGAACAAAAACTCAAAACTAGTACAGCATCAGCGTTTGCAAATCGGTATCATGCTACATGATTGCACGGCTCTCTACGCATCCACGTGACCACCGTACCATGTGCCCTTCGCCACGCGGTAATTTCGAGCTCCGCCACTGGTCGCCGTATCAACTTTTTTTATCAGCCGCCGCATGAAATCCATCACCAAGCTGGTCCTTCCCTTCCAGTCCGGCTCGCAGAAATTGCACAGCCCGTGCTCGAATAGATCCTGCCGGACGTACAACATCTTCTGCTTGTTCAACACGGCGCGCTCCTAAATTATTAATGCCCCGCGACGACGTCCGCCTCCGCTGTAAGAAATATGTTCGACGCAGCGCTGGAACAAGGTGCGTCTCAGGAACGTACATGCAGTTGTAGGGAGGCGCGCACCATCCATTTCCCGTCAGTTCCGCCACCTGCCCTCTTCGAAAAACACATTTCCATTGCGGCAGGATACGAGAGATGCTACCGTTAGCGACATTCTTCGTGCCTGGTTTGTATCTGTTTGCTGTAGCCGAACCCGGCGTGTTGGACGTGGAGACCTACTCTCGCGATCAATGATAAATGGTGGGTGCTACGTCAAACAATGAATCAATCCGAAAGCTCTAGGAAACGCCAATGGGCCGGGAGAGAAAGTTTGAAAAGTAGTGTCGCGATGTATGACTGGAAGTCAGTGCGATCTGCGCTTTACGCCCATTTGCCTCTAAATGTTTGCCATTAAACGCTCTGCACGGCTGTCGGTGCCTCCTCCTTGGGTTTCAAACCCCGCCACGACGTGCACGGAGCTGGCTCGCACCTTGTTCCGAACAAGAAATATCCACAAATTTGGTACTCAAATGTTGACTGAGCACAAGCAAAGGGGGGCATTACACACTTTGCACGACAGTATCCAGCGTCCTCGCAGACCGAAAGACCGGGATGCGTTTGCGAATGCGACGAAGAAGCGCAACAGCTGGCCAAATGACACGGACGACGACGCAGCATAGGAGTCAGGGATTAGCACAGCTCGCAACGCCGCACAGACAGCACTTTCCACGATGATAAACTTGAACAGCGTTTACGCTCCTACTTCGCCTCATTTCAATCCGTGAGTGCGTTCCGGGGGCGAGCCCCTCCTGCGGCGATTTTTTTTTTCGTAGTAGTAGACCTGTTGACCTCTTTCTTCGCAGCGAAAGCGAATTCGTCGTAGCAATATTCGAAAAAGTCTGCGGTGTGAGCGCACCTCACTGCATTTGCGGACTCAGGAACATCACTGCAAGAAATCCACTACGATTCCCTGAAAGGTACCAGATTTGATCACACCTTCCTTTGACCCTTTCTTTCCCAGTCTGAAAAAGCGGGAAAGACCGATCGAAGAAAGCCCCCCAGTAATGAATAGAATTCCTTCACCAGCACGGCGCGACTTACACCTTGTAACCACGGGACTTCCTGCGACCACGACCCTGCTCGAACTTGCGGCCCTTGCGCTTGAGGTTCGTTGCCTGGCGCACGTACGGGCGGGTGGTCGAGTTCGGGACACCCGGGGCCTTTCCGAAGTAGCGGTTGACCACGCGAGCCTTCACCGGACCACGGAGGAGGACGGTTCCCTTGCCTGTGTTGCCGATTGCGAGAGGGTGGGATTTGGCGATGGATAGCACACGAAGCTCTTGTTCTTAACCTATACCTTCATGCTGTTCACGGTCATAGCAAAAGTTATGGAAGAAAATAAGCATAGGTACCGAGCGGGGAGGTCATGGCGAGCTGATCGAAGGTCATGCACTGACCGCCGGCCTTCTCGATGCGCTTGCGCGCGGTCTCAGTGAAGCGCAAGGCGCACACTTTGAGGCCCTCCGGCGCGTCCAGCAGACGCACGTCATCGGTGATCGTTCCAACCAGCACGGCGATCTTCGACTCCTTTCCCTGTGGTGTGTGCGGTAGTTGTGTGGAGGTAGCAGTGAGATTAATTTTGTCAAAATGTTGTGATGAAGTTTCTCTAACAATTCTCGCAGCTGCTCTGTGGGTCTCAGGCGGGGATCAGTCACATGGAGCCGATTGGACATATCCGGTCGTGTCACGGGCATCGACAGAGAGCAAGCTATGTTCTGGCTACGGAAACTATAATTGCATTGAATCTTACAGAAACGGGCGATTTACAAAGGAGGGTAAGTACCTTCATGAATTCCGCAAGCTTGGAGAGGCTCATCGGGGCCTTCTGGACGCGGGTCATGCAGAGGCGATGAGCCACCACCTTGTTGAAGTTGGAGTCCGTGCGGCGCGCGAGGAACTTATAGTTCTTCACCAGCAGCTTCAGGTACGGGTTGTCGCCCTTCACCGCGGTGCGCTTCTGCACCTTCTTGCGGCCGCCGGCTTTGATGTCGATACCCATCCTTTTGGGGGAGAAGTGGTCCTAGGTACTACTATCAACCGAAGTTCCTCAGTGGATTTTAGAATCCCCAAGGGTCCCTGGGAGCCGAGAGATGTGGAGTAGGATATTTACAGGCGTTCAGTGGGGTTCCATGGGTAGGCAGGTGCGCAGAACTTTTAAACGTACTTCTTTACGTACAGGGTCGCGTGATCTCCACCACGCAGTTTGAGGATAATGATCGAGAATGAGCAACACGAATTTAGATCTGCGGATCCTGGGTGAGCGTACACAAGAGTGGATCTTTCAGAGCAGCAGCTGATCGGTTTTTCATTGATCTTGGCCACGCTGCGTATACCGAACGGTCTGGATCGATCGTGAAGACACACATCGTCAGGATATGGATGGCACCGACAAGCCGAACAGAAATGTTCCACACACACGCGAAGACCCTCTCCGCCGGCGCTCCACGAGCCGAAGCCCGCGGCGCCACATTTAACTTTGAAAGCACCAGAATCTAGAGCACAACAAATCCTGTCATTTCGAGTCCACGACTTCCGCGCAAGTGCAAAAGACCCAAATTGTTCCGCCGCACTGTCAAACTCAGTCCTCAACTACTCGTTGGACAATCCGCCAATGAAATCATCTCCAGGAAAGCCCCCTCTTCGCAAAACCACGGCCCTGTCCACGAAACGAAAACCCCCCCAACCGCAAGAAGAAAACCATCGCTTTTCCCTCCGCTTAACGGTTGGCCTTGGCCACACGTTCGATCTCATCCTTCTTCTTGATGGCGTAGGAGTTAGACGACTCCTTGGCGCAGTTCACCAGTTCGTCGGCAAGGCATTCCGCAATGGACTTGATATTGCGGAAGGCGGCCAGGCGCGCTCCCGTGGTGATCAGGTGAATCGCCTCATTCACACGCCGGATCGGAGACACATCCACAGCTTGGCGGCGGACCTGTGTTGATGTCGTGGTGTGTGTTTAGATAGAAGTATGTAGCCATTTAGCGTTTTATTTGTTATCCATGTAGTTGTCCCACGTGCTGGCTATCGAACTGTTGTCCTCGCTCGCCGTGTTCTCACCATCGCTTTAATGCCAAGGAGATTATGCTGTTGTGCTAGCGCGAAATAGCTTCTCGTTCATCTGGTGTGTGGAGCCAGGTTTCAATCAGGGGCACATCATCTAATCGACGAAAGAGAGGTGAGTTTAGATAATACCGTTCCGGAGGAACCGACTTTACAGGAGTCCTCACGCGGGCCACCGTTCTTGACGGCGTCGATCATGACCTGTCATGAAGTTGTTTTTTCAGAGTTGGCGAGTAGTGGAGTCATATGGGCAGGTATTCGATGTCTCACTATTCGCTTCCCAAGCATGCTTATATGAAACTGAGACCGCCTACGCGCGCATAACCTAAAATTCCAAAAAAAAACAATGTTTTTCTCTGCTGACCTGGATCGGGTTGGCTTCCGGGTTGAGCAGGTGGATGATTTCCAGGGCCTGCTTCACGATGCGCACGGCCTTCAGCTTTTTTCCGTTGTTGCGTCCGTGCATCATCAGCGAGCACGCGATGCGCTCCACGATGGGGCACAGCGCCTTGCGGAAGCGCTTGGTCTGGTAGCGGCCGGCGGTGTGCGGCACGTAGATCCCGGAGGAGGCGGAAAAGCGGCCGGAGGAAGTCTTGATGTAGTCGACCAGAGAGATCTCGGAGCACAACAGCTCGTTAAACTCCCACTTACCGAAGAGCTTCGGCTCCACGGCGTTCTCGAAGGCGGTCTTCTCCATGACTGCTAGCTGATCTGGTGCTCTAGATTACTAGCGACTCACTCGCTTGGGTCCCTGCGAGAATTGTGATTTGATAAGCGATGGTCAAGTGGCGGGCCAATCGGAATGATGAAATGGGTGCGAAGCGGTGGAATGGGTGCGGGCACCCCCGCAACTGATAGGGCATGGCACGACCGGTACTCGATCTTCACGTCGGGTGGGATCAAATGGAGCTCTGGAACGCCAGAGCTTCAAACTCTCAGCACGACGATCTCGATTTAGTGCTGTCTATGATCCGTTTCACGATTTGATCTTGATCTCGATCGCCCGAAGGCTATGATCGCCTTCTTCGTTTAGATCTGACACGGGACTGTTCCACACGGCAATATTCATGAATCCGAATTATACCACATGACTTGCACACCGATCCAAGCACGTGGCCAAGACAGAGAGGACAGAATCAACATCACTCAGCATCAACAATTCTGGGAACTATGTGCAAATTGTGCAGAAGCAGACCCAGCGTTTGGACGAGGTCTTCTTAAGGTGCAGTTACCTCAAAGCCGACAGTCTTTACTCCGTCATCGTCTTGCTCTTCATCTTCTGGCGCGTTGGCGTTTTATGACAAATCGGAGTTGCGGTGCCTGCTGGTCATCGAAACATTGGCGCACAGCTAGCGCAGGGCTTGTCCATGTCCGCTATTCAAGATCGTTCCATTGCAAAATCTAAAGCGAAGGACAGGCGCTCGTCCGCGACCGGAAACTTCCGTGTCACACACGAGAAATTCATTAAGTAACAACCATCTTCCATCTTCTCGCTCCGACTGTCTCGATGTAGCAGCTCTGTGATCCGATGATCGGACATGCGGTGTTGCCCTCCCGGCCTAGTATATAGCTTTTCATACACGCCCGCTGGAAGTGCCTGTCGTCGTATCGCAGTTTACGTATTCGCCTTACCTTCGGAATCTCTCATTCCGTATAGTATACGTGGTAGAATCACTTTTGCTCCCGGTGTACACTTGCGTGAGTGGAGTTCATGCCCCGTTTCTTGCAGTTGTAGCGCTCTTCTACCCGCAGCTCCTGCTTTGTCTTCACAGATTCATTTCCATGCCCTTGTCCGATCGTTTTAGATTTCACCTGTACGCAGCGCCGAGCTCATCAGGGGCAGAAATTGCAGGCGCCCGAACAGATGCGCGCTAGATATTGCCACCTCCAGTCAGGCTTTACGAAGTGCGCCTCCACTGGGCCCTGCCGATCGGTGTAGAACCGGCGCTCGGTCCTATCTGGGAACAGCCGATCGATCTCATCATCCATCTCTTCCTCCGCCATAGCTACCGTCGCAGACCCCGTTGGCGACGGGGACGGCTCAGTCTTCTGTCGTGGGTGTTGAATTTTTTTTTAGAATTGTAATGAGATTGAGCGCCAGAAGACGTGCTTCCAGATAAGTCGTATTGGTCTTTGGCACACATCAGTGAATAGCGGCCACTTCCACCCACGGTGTGTGCCTTTCTCTAGCTCTACGTCCACACGCGTCCGTACTACAGTTTCTCCCCCGATACGGGTACTGTTTTCGAGTTCACACGCTTTGAAAATGAAGCATGTAGTACCGACTTCCCCGCAGCTCCATCTTTCTCGCTATTATCACTTTTAATGCGTTTTCCTCTGCTCCGCGTACTGATTAACCCTGGCTGTTCGATGGGGTTTCCGTAGTCATCGTATTTCGCGCCTACTAGATCTGGAATCACTCTATGCACCAGTTCTTGTTTCAGAATTGTGTCGTCTTCGTGACGATCCTCGCGCGCGTCCCGATCCGGAAAAAGTCGTCGCATTAGCGCGTCCCCGGGAAGTTGTATTGCATTCGAAGCTGCTGGGTCCTCTGAGCTTGCCCCATTCACGCCCATGCGAGGCCCCGAGGGCAGCCCAGCCGTCCCACCGGGGTTCATATGCGCCGCCATCGCTCCAGACGGCGGCAAGAACCGGCTTTTGCCTCTGTTCGCAGCCCCGAGCGGTGTGACTGGAAGCCCGATCCGCGTGGTGCTCTGGATGCGCTTGCCTCGCGCGCGCTTGCGAAGCTCGGTGCCCGCCATGTCCAGAACGCGTCCGTTCGCGTCGTACGCACTCCCGATCAGATCTTGCATAACCAGTTTCGTCACCTCCGCCTTCATCCGCTGGTCATCCTCCTGACCCCCGCTCTCTCGTTCTGGTCGCTAGTTACGCTCGCGTCAACGGCCCGCGACGAGGTGTCTGCCCCATTTCCCATCGTCCATAGCGGAAGCGGTGACAGGCTGGGAATCTGCTGCCACGACTGTTGGTGCTGCCCTTTCGGTGTGGCAGTGGCTATCTGTGGTGAGGTCGGGGCAGATCCCCGGACCACTGCACGGAGTCTCGTACTCTCCTCGGTGCGACCGGCGGCGGGTGGCGCGAAGTTCGCGGCACCCGGCGCCTCGAGGGATGCGGACGCGAGCAGCGGAGGTCGTGAGAACTGGTTAAACCCCAGGTGCAAGCCACTTCCCGTGTGAAAGGCGGAGTTTGCGGATGATGGCGCTTTATCGCCGATCTGACCTATCCGTAAAGGTTGGCGCGACGGTGTCGATGTGCCGGGTAATACCATGCTGCCCCCGCTCAGATTTGCTGGCGGCCGTAGACGCGGCGGACGGAGGCCGAGTCCGGACCCCGCCGGAAGTGGATCTCCGTCAAACGGCTGCATCTATTCGATTATTTCTGCCGATGAAAAGCGAGGCGGGTCTCACTTCAATTGCGCGACCACCCTCGCGTCTTGTTCTTCAAAAACTCTGACTCTTTGTCTTTGCCCTTGCGCAAGTATTATGTTACACGGCAGCCAAAAGTGCGCTGCATCTGCTTGCCACATGCTATACACTTCACACAGAGCGTTTGTACTGTACAATATTTCTACGGGGTAGAAGCCATAGGTCGAATCCGACGAGGGATTCAAAAATGTGTACCCACCTGAGGAGAGCCCGGCTGACACCGGAAACCTGAATATTATTTCACGCCGGCACGACCGGTAGTAGTTTCCCGTCTTTTTCTACACGGCATCACTGAACAACCGAAGTGATTGCTCCGGACGCGTCCTTACCTGATTACATCAAACCGCACATTTCGCACACGCTACGAACCGAGACCGTCATGCAGCCACCTTGTTCCGGAACCGATCGCAAGCGCAACCACCACGACATGACCGATTCAATCCGAATAGCTCCGGCAGAAGCAGAACACATAAAATTTGTCTACTGAGACGCCACGATCGGCATGCAGCTATCCAGTAGCCTCCGTTCTCTCATGTTGGAGCAGAAACAGAATCAAGCTGCGGTATTAATCCATATCTGAGACAACTTCCGCGCGGCAGTTTCAATTGCACGCACAGCCTTGTTCCCGTATTTTTCCCACGCTGAAGGCGCTCCACGTAATACACTCAAAAAGAAGCTAAGATTCCACTGCACAATCAAATTCCGACTGCGCTCCGGATGTCGCCGCTCGACGAGCTAGAGCTGCCCCTGCCAAGCCCTTCTTTCCTCGGGGCAAATCGATCTATCTCTGCTTCATCTGCCGTCCTGTTTACGCCGTGGGGGACGACATGAATATGTTTTGCGCTCGCAGCATTTCCCGGTACCTGTGCCGTGGCGTGTCTGGGGATTGCTCTATTCCGAGCGGATCCTGTGAAAATGTCGTCGCGTGCGACGCCTTCGCCAGGTGGATCCCGCTGGTTGTGTTGCCCAACCGCGCCAGCAGCTCTTCCTGTTCCAGCGGCCGGGTCGAGAAAAACTGCTGCTGCGACGGCGGCGGGGAAGGCACCGCGCTCTTGCCCCCGTATACACTCGCTCGTAAATTTTCCGCCCTTCCGACCGGGTGGAACAGGCGCGGCGAGCGCGGTCCCTCGAGCTGCCGTTCCTCGACGCGCCTCGCGGTGGCGGGTGAGTACCCGCCCACGGACTGCAGATTGCTCTGGATCTCCCCGAACCGGTTCCTGGCCGCGGGCGACCGCGGCGAGCGCGCCAAGTTGTCCCCTCCCGGCATCAGGGCTGGCACGTTTACTCCCCGTGCCGCTGACATGATGGAAATGGTGGGAACGGGGCTCACGCTGCCGGAGCTGCGTGCGTTCATCTTCGGGTTGTGCTCGTTACTTTCGGCGTGTTGACTGCAGGTGCCCGCGACTCGGTTTTGGCTGCGCTGCCGGATCTGCATGGCCGTCGGGAAAACCATTCCTGTCAGCGCGCTAGCAGAAGGAGAAGCGCTGCGGGGGCCTGCCGCTGCCTGCAGCCCGCTGAGCTTAGGCACAGCAACTTTCGCCTTGTGCGCGACGCCCGCGTCGCGAGTCTTGCCTGCGGTCGCTTCCCCGTCGCGGTCCGGTGGACGGCTCCCATTCGATGCCGTGGTCTCTCTATAGTTCGGACTCAGATTTAACCTGGGAACTACTATTCCTGAGGAGGACGCCGGGCTAGCACGTGATACCGTCGCATTTGCTTCCCCTTCCCGTTTTTCAGTACTGGGCAAGGTTGATCCAACTGGCTCACTTGATGATGAGGTGGATGAAGCTGAAGGGCCATCTTCTTCACCGTCTGCCTCATCAATCAGTCCGCTCCCTGGCTCGTCGACCGCCTCATCGCTGTTGCATGCAGTCATCATCTGCGGAGGAGCGGCTGCATTCGGCTTGGCTGCCTGCTTTTCCACGACGCCGGTAGGAGAGTCGCGCTCGGCCCTTGCGGCTTTTCTTCCACCACCAGCTGGCTCAAGAGTTGTGGCGCTGGGCCCCGGGGGGGCTACCCCAGCATCCCTGGGGCTCTCGTCCGAGTCTCCATCGTCGTCCATTGCGCTCCCATCGGCTGGCATCTCCGCACCACCTCCCACCACCATCGGCGTGGCGCTCCGTTGTACTGCATCGGTGCCTAATTCCTGTCCGGGATCGAATCCGTTTACGGCCCCGCTCCCGCTTCCAGGCGGCTCTAGCTTGGACGCAGAAGAAGTAGTCGGCGCTTTATCCTTGCTACTGCCGAGAGTTTCTGGGACAACATCCGGGTCGTTCGTTGAGACCGGTCCGTTGTCCTGGAGCGATCCGGATTCGGACGGCGAGAGGGCGGCTCTTTGGTTTTGGGTAGAAGTGCTGCCATTCATCCTCGTAACCGTATCTTCACCTGCAGCGGCACAAGAAGTTGATGCGTCTGCGGTCACTCCTTCCTCAATCTCTTTGCTGTCTTCGTCGAACACAGCCTGAAGAATTGGGTCCACTCTACCCCCTCCTCCTGCGGTGCTGCCTATTTGCCCGAAACGGCCTTGCCCTTGCTCTTCGTCCCCGCGGGGTGTGACATAGTGCGGCGAATCTGGGGGCGTGAGGTAGCGGACGTTCTCGTAGGCGGGGACTGATTTTTCGTTTACCTTGAAAGGCCCTATCGCTGCTAACTCTTCGCTCCGGCGCTCAAAAATTTCATCGTCGCCAAGGGTAACCGTAGATTTCTGTTTCCCCGGCTCTTGCGTTGTTCGCTCCGCCGCAACGACTTCTTGCTTGTGCGGCTGGATGTCTACCGCCTTGCTCTGGCCTGGCACAATCGGTTGTCTCATGATAGGCTCTTGCGTCGAAGGACCCGAAGCGGCGAGTTTTCCTTCTTGGACGCCTCCTTCTTGCTCAGAAGAGAACTGCGCGTCGCCATCGCCAAGTACGAACGCCTTTCTCTGGAGCGCGGAACGCGAAACGGAAATTCCCACTGCGTTTACCTGCACATTCCCATTCGCGAAGAAGACCACCTCGTCGTCTTCAGCCGCTTGCCCCCGCGCTTCGCTTCCCCCCGCAACAGCACTTGTCTTGGGACGATCAGCTGCGGTGATTTCAAGTTGTTCTTGTTCAGTCTCCGTGCTACAAGAACTAGCCGTTTGTTTTTCTGATTCTGCCACTGCCGGCGGCTCCCCGTTGATTTCTTGCTGCTCCGCAGCACCGAGTTTGCCGCTGTCGACGCTGCTACCTCCGACACGGCCTTCCTTCGTCGCATCTCCGCCGCCCAGCGGACTTTCTACCGTCGCGCGCCAAACGCCAGATCGGTTCGGCACCTTTCGCATGTTCTTCCCGGAAGGCACCGCGCTCTCGACCAGAATCACGTCTTTGTCGGCCGAGAAACTCACGCTGCGCCGGGGACTCGCTTTTGTCGCAAAACTTCCGTTAGCCAGAGGAAAATCTTCCGCTCCCGGGATGCGGCCGCCCGACGCTGTCTCTGCTTCCTCTTCTGCGAAGTTTTCTCCGGCTGCAGTATCTTTCCCGATACCCATTTCGGCGGACGCAGCTCGCGCCGGAACTCCGTGGCCAGAGATCTCGTCCGGCACCGACACCGACATGCCAAACGATCTGCTCGCGGAGCGAGGTGGATCTTCGTCTTCCTTTTGTTCTGCGCTAGACGTCGCACTCGCAGACGAGTGCCGGTTCCGCTGCGGTAAACCCGGTATGCCACCACCCGGCTCGTCCTCATGCGACGTCGCACTCGCAGACGAGTGCCGGTTCCGCTGCGGTAAACCCGGTATGCCACCACCCGGCTCGTCCTCATGCGCGGCCAAGGGCGGCACCTCCTTCCTGTCTTCCCGTCGTGGTACGGCAACCGTCGCGGGTGCGCTCAGCGACAGGGAGTCAACCCCGACCTCCTCCTCGTCTTGAAGCTCTTCGAAGCAAGCGTGGAAAATCCGCACTGCCCGCGCCACGTCCGCCAAGGTTCGCAGCTTCTGTTTGCGTCCGGTGACCAGCTTGCTCTTCACGAGCTTGCTATTTTTCGCGGCTTCCCACAGCCGCTTGCCGCTTCGCATCGCGGGCTCCACGCGCTCGGCGGCTTGCTCTTTCTCGTCGCCTTCTAAGGAGGCATTTTCGGTATCGATTTCGGCCTCTCGCTCTGGAAGCTCGTCAACTTCGCCGTGCTGCTCCGCATTGTGCTCGAACTGCTCCCGAGAAGAATCGAGCGAGGATATTGGAATCCGTGCATGCGCGGTCGTTCCAACTGAAGCATCCACTCCTAGTGCATCCTCCTGTTCTTGCGCGGATTCCGCTGCCGACGGTGGAGCACTCGCTTCCATTTCGAACAGCGCCTCGTCCGATGCAATGCCCGTCACAAAGTGCTCAAACCGTTTCGCCCGCTCCGCCGGCGCGAATGTGGATGACGCCGAACGAGGAGCGGCATTTGATTCAACATCCATTTCCAACTGCAATTCCGCGCTATCCGAGATGCCCGTCACGAAGTGTTCGAGGCGCTTTGCAGCACTCTTTGAGTTTCTCGGCGCTGCCGCACCGGTATTTTCGACGGTTTGATGTGACGAGTCCTTGCCGCCCCCGCCAGGACTCATGCGTGTGTAATCTTCGCCCGTACCTGCGGTGTTTTCCAACTCTTCAAGTCCTCGCCAGGGAGTCGCCGATTCCGCTGCTGAGTGTCTGGCGGACAAAGAAGAAGTTTCTTGATCGTCATTGTCATCGACAAACGCGGTGAAAGCCATTAATCTTCCACGCGATCGGTCCTGGCGCCCGTCCCGGGCGCCCGCTTCGACATCGATCGAGACCTGAACGGATGCCTGCGATGCCCCAATGACAATGTCCTCCTCATCCCCCGAATCTTTCTCCGCCTCCGCGTCCGCCCTCTCCGGGAGAAATGCGTATGCCCGCGGGAAAATTGTGCTCGAACTCGTCACCAACGCATGCATTTCTTGGATGGGTGCGTCTTCCTCGTCCAAAATTTTCTCCACGTTGTCCACTTCATTTTCCTCAGCCGCGTCGGAAAATTCCGCCTCGGGCTCCTTCAGCAATGCGTGCCCGAAAACTTCGTCGCTTTCACAAGTGTGTGCAACGCCCGCCGACTCGAGTTCCAAAGAGGACTTTTCGGCTTCTTGCAACAGCGGTCCGTGATCGTGTCTGGCGCGGAAGATGATGCGGGCTCTGCCATCGGAGGACACGACAGGAAGGCGTCCCTGTACGGTAAAGACATTGCTTTTGTGACGTGGAGTAAGATAGGGCCGACGTCCGCTCCCGGGCCCTTGGTCGTGTGACGAACGCTCCGCGCGCAACTGTCGCAGCCGGTCCGCTATGTGCAACGATTTCGGACAAGAAGCTCCATCGCATTTCCTGGACGACGCGCCTTCGCGTAAAGCCACACCAGCTAGCCCTCTGCCGAATGGCAACGCTGCCTTGATTTGCCGCCTGCGGGGTCGCCTCGCAGGAGGTGGTGCGCGAGCGTCCACTGCAGATTGGGTTTGTCGCGTCGCGGCTGGGAGCGCACGAGGCGTGCGAGTCGGAGACACAAACGCAGACCGGGACGAACGCCCTACTTCTATAGCACTTGGAGTCGAAGGTGGTTGGGGGCGGCGCCCCGGGCACCGCGGAGTTGCGAAGCCTTGTTGCAACACAGCGTCTCGCACTGCGTTAGGGTTTGTGTGGTCGATGAGTGGACCCTGCGCAATCAACTCAGCACGGAGCGACTTGGGGGCCGCACGACGCCGCTTCGCATCTCCCGTTCCACGACCTTCCACTTGCATGATTAATATGGTTCGGTTACGAAAATCGACCAAGTGCTGCTAGTCATGACATCAATAGTTTTAGTTTTACTGTGCGTGTGTGCCATTCATTGAAACTTATGAATCGGTGAGGCACAGAACATAAGGCAAATGCGCGATGAAAACAGTTATGGCACCTGAGGGTTCGTCGTTGTTGGCGAAACCAAAAACATGTTGCAGAAAAAAAAGAACGAAGAGCGAGAAATCGATTTGTCGCGCGGACGCTTGAGAAACAAAGCACGACTATAATACCACGGAAGATGGGGACGGCACGCGTTACGAAGCAACGGCGCCGAAGCAAATAAACAGGGGAGCAGTGATATGAGACATGACGGCTACCTAACAGAATGATGACGGAAGGTAACGGAAAGCAGCAGAGCGGGCTCCGGTAGTAGTAGTACCCCTTCGCCCCATAGAGAGAAGCTCAGGCGCTGGCCTCGGAATTCGTATTGGACTCACGATTTCATTGCTGGTCGCCAGACAGCGTAGTACTTCGACGGTAGTCAGAACGACGACGTTTACAACACGGGATTAATCGGTCACGGACATGTTGTCGGAGACATCTTTTCCTGAACTGCAAAACGAATATCGGACCGCGAGAGAACAACCATGCGCACCAAATGTCTTCGATCCGACCCTGCCGACAAGAAGCCTGCCCGACTGACATCAGATCTCGGTCTGCCCGACTGACATCGCGTCGGCTCCTCGACCGATCTGGTGGCAAAGGCCTATTGGGAGTATCCAGCGCTATGTTGTGGTCCTGTTGCTTCCTGTAACTAAGTATCAACGGAACCTCGGTTCTCCCGGCTTCAGTGCGTAGTTCCTCGGATGATTCCTCAATCCGATGCCGCGGTTTGAACCTGAACTACTTAAAATAACTAAAAATATAGTACATGGCTGAACTTGAACAGCCAACGATAGAATAACACGTCCTCACGGAAACGAACTTGAAAAGGCCTCTGCAATAAATTTCACCAGCACCACTTCCTTGGCCCAGGCCCTTTATCTTTTTATATGAAGATTCTGCTTCTGTCACTTTCACTGCCAATAAGTGTGAGGTTCTTGCTATCTGTCG
>RXOD01004341.1:0-23787 GCA_005223375.1 Amoebophrya sp. AT5.2
GCCTGCCGTTAGGTTGATACTACTGCGGCAACAAAGCCACAGGATTTTCATAAAAATGGTTCATGATGTTTTAAAAGTCGCGAGGTTTGCTGGAAAGGAAAATGAACCGGTGCTACGAGTTGTCCGATAGAGAAAAACTCGTCACGTGCACGCACCATGCATAGAGAGCCCAGTCCGCGTCCACGGTGAAGGTGGCCTCTCATTCACTGTCGTGTAAGAAGTAGTAGAGAGCCCAACGAGTGAGAATGTACGAATAAGTGCTACTAGTACAGGTGGCGGATGACAGCTTGGCTCTTTGCTCACAAGGAAGAAGTGTTCACAGAGATCAGATGGACTGTGGTCATCGATGCGTTCTGGACTTGATAAGTCTGATGTCGGTCACCGCGCGCAGCCGTGAGCAAATTGCATCGTGTGGAAGCTCTGGCTCGTGCGAGTTCCCATTGATTACCCATTTGCATTGCGGTCTCTGTAACATCTCGTGCGCACCACCATATCGCATTTTCTCATTCATACGGACGCAGAAGCCCACAACCGCGCGAGACTTTAACCAACGAGCGCCTGATCGACCGTGCATCTCTATTGACGGCGGACCTACCTCGTTTGTCGTGTCCTCTCGATATGCGGGCCCCGGGGCGCTAACACGAACTAACCATGATTGCCTCTTCCCATATTAATTTCTTCAATTCGTACAAAGGCAAAGCCACACTCGCAACGCAGCTACTCTTACATTTTTTCATCCCACAGCCTGCAAACATTTTTGCGAACGCCCAGTACATCGGCGGCAGCAATGCTCGGTATTGCCGCGTCGACGCGAACGTGGGTCTTACCGAAAACGACCGCGCTTGTCTACAGACCTGCAACGTGATTGACGGCGTGCCCGAGCCGCAGCATGCGCAGTGGGAAGCATTTTGCCGAACCACCGCGACTTCCAACAGCTGGCCCCGGCAGTGCAAGGACTATTTCGAATGCGTGTTGAACTGCGACGTCAGCAATCGGTTGATTTCGGAAGCGACCACGGGTGGAAATATCGGGCGGCAACTGATGTTGCTACGGCAAGAAAATTTGACGGGAGAAGACAAGTGCGAGATGAAGAAGTGCGAGAGCTACTGCATGTTCCAGACGCAAAAAACGTGCAGGGAAGAAAGTTTCCGAATGGACTGCGAAGTTTTCAAGGAGCGCCAGTTCAATCCGTGCGATGTAAAGTGCAACAGCGCGCTGGGCGGACGCCGCGGGCGAGGGAGCAGGGTGCTGGGGACTTTTTCGGGCGGGGGAGCTCATAGTCTGGTTCTTGGGATGGCGCTGGCGACTGTTCTTTGGGCGGGCGGAGGGTGGTGGCGATAGGCGGGCTTATGCAGAAAGGAGCATTGCCTATTAGAAGAGGGTAGCTACTTTTTAGTTTTACTTGTCTAGTGCATGCTAAATATCGAATTCATTTTCCTGCATCAAGAAAATCAGGCTTCAAATTTAAACATTACTTTCGGAATGACGGGTTACTTGCGTCGGCACAATCGGTAGATAGTCTTAACCGCGCCCGGGGTTAGGATAGAAATTTTTAAATCAAACACTGCTGCCTGCTTTCAACCAGGCACTCGCTCCTAAGGATCCCACCGTGGCCCAATGGGTTATACCCGCGTTAAAGATTTCGGTTTAGCATGCTAGCCTCACTGTGCCCCGGCTTCGGCCACCCAGGGATGCGTGCGACTTTTCAATGTCGTCGGTTACGCGTGACTTCCGTCCGAAAATCAAAACCGTAAGGGGGGCGGCACTGATTAGCAGGTCGAACCTCGTGTGTCAGATCCTTATGGTCTGTGGCCGCTTCCGCGGGCCGTACACGCACGAAAAAAAAAAAAAAAATCGGGTCGGTGCGTTTCGAGAAATAATCTTTTAATGGGCAGTGCAGTGCAGTTCGAGAAATGATCTTTCAAATAGTCTTTCTTGTGCAGTATAGAAAGCTCGTGCAGAGCAGTGAAATCAGTAAGCAGAGTCGTGATTCCTTCAGAAGGCACTTTTCGCGCCACGTCTGTTCCGAGCGAGAGTAGCATCGATAAGAGCGATTCGCGAGGTCTTGGGGCTCAGTTTTTTAGGGCCAGGACAGTCATCGAAAGAGAGACTTCGCTTTGTCGTAAATCGACTGGTCTGGTGTTGCAGACTCCCTCGAATTAGCAACACAGCCGTACTATTCAATTGCACGGTGTGCAGTCTCTGTCAGCGGATCAAGCAGTCGTAGGCATTCGCTCAACAACGTGCTCTAGCGGGCACTAGAAGGAAACAGAAGTGGAAAAAGTCGCGCGTGATATAAAAAAATATATCGCTTCTCGTGGGCGATTTCGTAAGTCGATTGCGTTGCAGGCGGTGCTTCTACGCGAAAATCAGAGCGAGAAATCCAGCTGCAGAACGGGTCATCTCCTGCAGCCTCTGCGTTTGCGCGCGATCGAATAAGTACCCGGGGTAGAAGTTCGTGGCCAAATCTGCGTCCTCGAACCGATTCTCCCGCAAACCGGAATGGAGCGAAGCACTTCGTCCTCCTCGTCGCGTCTTCCGACCGCGGCGCAGAAGAAGAAATCGCGCTCAGCGACGGGCAGCTCACGACTCACCGTTGCGGGCATCGGCTTCTGCACTGCTTTAGGTGCGACTCCCATATTGCTGGCACCCGTCGTCGCAGCTGCTCCTCAGCAGCAGCCGCACGCGCAACCGCAAGGGGTTAAGGCTAGCTTCGGATCCGAGGCGGGAGGTTTCGACCTCTTTAATCCAACCGGCGCACTGAGAGATCGCGCGTTCCCGTCGAACGAGTTGGTCGCAGCGTCGGAACTGAGTACAACAGCGCCGTACCGCGCGCCCGAGCGACTCGCGAACCACGGCGTCCCGAACTCCCCCATGCAGCAGCACAGCAGCGGCCAGGCGCCGCGGGATAACCAAGTGCAGCCGGCAGAAGATCTGAGCTTTCGGGAGAGGGTGCGGAGGAGAGCAGAGGAAATGAACATGCTCCGCTTCGGAATGAAATCACTGCCGTCGCCAGATCCCTTCGTGGACAGGTAGGAAATTGTGCAGCTTGCTTTTGCTTTACTACGGATGCTAAGTCGGGGGTCCGCTCCCATTCATTTCCAGTGCAGTCTCGGATGCTGTTATTTTTCTTTTCGCTGCACTGGTTTGTTCCACTTTCGTTTTCACAGTCGGAAACTCAGCATGTCCATTTGCACGGGGAATACGTGCGTACGGGGCCAAAGATAGAGATCGCGAAGCGTGAGCGCCCGTATTCTCCGTATTCCGTATTCTCCGATCGGGGTTGCGGCCGGGAAAACGAAAAGCGCGGAGGCGCGCGCTGTCCTCAGCGTAGTACTGGGGGTTGTAGGAGTTGAAGCGCTTTCACGTGCAACTGTGCGCGCCTTTCTTGGATAGTGGCAATAACAGCGCGGCGGCGTCTCGACCTGCAATTCTTTCACTTTGCCGCTGTATGCATTCATGTGCAGGCGGGGGCGCCCTACTACATGGCTTGCGGCGTGCCTGAGCCAGCCGCCCGAACGGTAGAGGGGTAGCGGAGGTCTAGCAAGGCAGCTGGCAGCAGCGGCATTCATTGGAGGCGCCCCGTATTCTCCCGCGTTCGCGTATTCCCGTAATCCGTATGCATAGATAAAAGAAAATTTCCGCCTCGAAATTTGTTGCAAAGTCCGGGTAAGTCATCCGCTGCAAAAAAATACTTCGCCTTAATAAAAACTACAGCCGCGACCTGCAGGGCATCCAGGCGCAGTACTGTTTGATTTCGGCGGCTGGGCTCACGGACCATCTGCGGAACTGCCTGCAAACTTGCCACGTCCTCGACGACGTGATCGAACCTCGCTTCACGCAGTTCGAGTCGTACTTTTTTCTCATTTATGAGTATGTTTGGACCGCGTTCAGCTCCGTCGATCAATGGTGTAACCGCGGTCAGCTGCGATTTGTTTCCGGCGGCGGTCCTCGGTTTTTTCGGGGACGGTCGCGAAAAGTGAGGGCTTGATGATGCGACCGCATATGGGTCAAGCAGTCGAAACTCAGGCCGGCGCGAATACATTATATGCGTGCGCTAATGAAGGAATGAGCCGCATTGATGCTTGAGGCTAATTACTTATGACGATTCTCGCAATTTTTCTGTCGATAGCGAACCGATTCAAGACATGAGTCGGGATGAATTTCGAGTCGGTGATGGATGGGCCGGTCGATCGATACTGTGATGTCCCGTTGTCGCAACGAAGAAGAAAAAGAGTGGTGCAAAAATTGACAATGAAAAACGCCACAGCTTTTGCGTGGAGAGCGCTGCGGACCCATTATGGCCGGACCCGTGCTACGACTTTTTCGAGTGCGTGCTGGGCTGTAAGATCACGCAGGAGATTACCAAGGGGAAGACGATCGACACGGTACTACTCTTGCTTGCTTAACTTGAACTTTCTTTTGCTTTCCGAAGATTAAGGTCCAAAACCTTTCGTTTAGTACTTTTAACGGGAGTCTGGTCTTTCCTTTTGCGTAGTGGCCGGTGGAGCTGCACGTGGGTTTGATGGAGGTGGTGTAGCAAGAGGTTGTTTTCGCTGTAGTTGTATCAGCAAATTGAAGTTGCGGATTACTTGATTTGGGAACAGCAGCATTCCGCTAGTGGGGGTTCTTGTTCTCGGCGCGACGCTACATCGAGGATATTAATTATCCTCGATGTTGTGATCAGCGATACCCCTCACTGACTATCACGACAGATCGTAGGCCTTGGCATGGACCGGTCACAGACGTGTTATAGACTATCACAATGGCCTCGACTATCACAACAGATCAAGCCCGGCGATCGTGAGGACTATTTCGGCAGGATCGATCCGGGGAATGTCGAAGCGGAGCAGCGCTGCCTGATCGAAAAGTGCCGCTCCTACTGCGTCCGCCAGCGGCTGGGCACGTGTCACGAGATGGGCTACATCCGGGCGTGCGAGGCAGCGCAACGGGGCCAGTACCTGCCTTGCGACGTCAATTGCAACTCCGCGGTGGGGCGAAAGGGGGCCGCGGGGATCGTAGTGGGCGCGGTGTTCGCGGCTGCGGGACTGTGGTTCGTGGCGATGTGAGAGAGTCCTCGGACCTCCGACTAGAGCTTTGTATTTCACCCAGCTGTTATCATGGCAGTTGTACTAAGTACCCGAGGATATTAGCGAATTTCTGCTACTTAGGCTTCGAACGAAGATCAAGATGAACTCAATTTCGATGTATCGATCCCAAGGATTCTTTGCTTGACCTGTGACGATTCCATTCCAAGAGCATCCCCTAATCGAGCATCCTTCTGGGCGGTCTTTTACTTGAACTTTGCCGACGTCGTCTCTCGCAAGCCGCCCTGGTTCAGTTCCGGGAGCCGACCACTACCTCGAGGATCGGGCCGCTGCGGCGCGTGAGTTTGGCGATCGTCTTGCCTTCCACATGATCGTATTTTAGGTGTACCTCCACCACCCTTTATTGCGTCGATGGGGCCTCATCAACCTATTGCATGACGAGTGCGTACGACTCGCCACTGTGTCACGTGAGTACTAGATTCAACTCAACTCTTATGCCTCAACACGTTGCACCTAGGAATGTAAGTACCCCATTCCGAGAAAGTTCATCTGATGCTCTTATTCCAAGAATGATTTGATGCCGAGGAAGTTTGAATCAGCAGCTACTGGTGGAATGCCCGCAACCCCATTCGACGACGAGACTTTCCAAGTTTCGAACTTATGTTTCAGTGGACTCCGTTTCGACATTCAAAAGAAGCAGGTCCGGATGGGGTGACCAACGCGTACCGTGGATGCGCAGTGGGGTTGTCTTACGGAACGATGGGAGGCCTCTCATGATAGTACCGGGGGAGGAAGTAGTGGGTGTTTTTTACTTCGGCAACTTTGGCTTTTTTGTTTTCGATCAAGGCATACGTAGACAGGTGACGGCGGCGGATTCACAGGCGCAGCGCCGAGAGATTTGTGATATTAAGTATCTTGATTTATGGGAGATACGCTCTGATATCAGCCGCACTTTTGGAAGCAGTTACCAAAATTGTTTGAAACCCTGCAAGCGGTTTTGACTGTCGCGTCTGGATCATGAGTCGCATCTCGCTCTCGTGCACAGTCTTGGGGCTCGCGGCGGCGGAAGGACCTCTTCTGCGCCTTCGCAATTCAGCAGGGTCGGACGATGGAGGTGAAGCACTGCAGGAATCAGCTGCCGGCAGTATCGCTGACAGCTACACCGGCACATCATCATCCTCATCTTCTCGTGACTCCGACGACGTACGTGGAAACCGCGGTGGCCGCCGGCCTCCGCGAAGAACTGAAGACAGAAGTGAGTCCGTGCCCAGCGAGCTTGTCTCAAAGAGGGAATCTACCATGAGCCTGCGGCAACTGCAACCAGAACAGTACTGTACGTCGACCGGAGAATCGTTAAGCGAGAACGAAAAGGTTTGCCTGCAGACGTGTCACGTCATCGACGGGGAAATACATCCGCGATTCTACCAATGGGAAGAGTATTTACTTATTCGTTGCAAACAATCAAGTAGAGGCCGTTCAGGAAGATGTAGCAGAAGCTCTCGTCACCGTGCGGTACACATCTCAGGTATTGCAAGGAAACCTCGGCCGATGCCGAATGGAACGACAAGTGCTTCGATTACTACGACTGCCTCCTTGGGTGCGAGGTCTTTCAGAAGATCACGAACATGGGGACGTTAGATATCGTAGTTCATCTCTACTTCTCTTTGGATTTTTGATCTTCGACAGGGTCTTGCCACGCAGGTCGTCTTGTGTGGACTCGTGCACACGCGGTGCGCTTCTATGTCTTGAGGTAGAACCGTAGTCGATGACTTTACCAGCAGATATTTTTTAGGCGCTGGGGGCTACTGGCGAAAGCAGGTGCGCATCCAGATAGTGAATCAGTGGACCATATGAAATGACTTCCAGTTGAACGGTCACTTCATTTTCGCTTCCTAAACAGCCGGCAAAGCGCGACGGGGTTCTGAAGGACATGGACCCAAACGCGATCCTCGACGGGGACGACAAGTGCAATGCTGAAAAGTGCCGGAGCTACTGCACGCGACAGACACTCGGCACGTGTCGGGAGCTTGCCTTCAAGGCTGAGTGCGAAGCAATGCAGCGATCGCAACGACTCATGCGCTGCTCCATGGACTGCAACAACGCGACAGGACTCCGCTTGCACCTCGGCGTTCTGCTCATCATCGTGGCTTTCCTGTACTCCGTGACCATCGGGTGACAACCGGGGGCCAGGGGTGCTCGTTTTGTTCCGAAGATTTCGTTCTGTTACGTTTCTTTCAATTCAAGAATGCGCGGTTATCCAGATTGCTATAGTAAAAGTAGCATCCAAATACGAATCCTTACCCGAGAAAAGACCTCCACTTCTAAACGTGTACGTGGATGATGCGCGCGAACACTTCGCTGCACGAAATTTGAGGCCATGCGAACGCACGGATCACGCAACCACAACGCATGGGGACACATACATAGGTAGGCGTAGGAGTACCGGACTTTCTTCTTCCGCAAGCGACGCATTCGTTCCTGCCTAGCATGTATCAAGCTTTCGCATGCATACGTAGAGAAGGGCTAGGTGTAAAATATAAATTTTGCGTAATACAGCTTTTAGAGCAAGGGCTTTATCGTTCGACTTCAGCTCCGTGAAGAAAAGGAGGATTCGCACGAAGATGCACATCCACATCCGTTTTTGTGTTCTACGCGTTGTCAATGTTTCCGTCGTCGAGCCGGGATCTTTTTTCCGTGGGACCGTTGAACGCAGTAGTTGGCTGACAGACAAAGGACTGACTGTGAGAAGTACAAAGAGCTCATGCGCACCAACGCTTACTTTCCTTCAGGCCTTCGCGTTACACATCTGAGACTCACGCGCATACGTTTGAAGCGTTCGTCTGCGCGTCCGAATCAACCACCGCGATCCAAACACGAATCTAGGGAGACTTTTTCTTTTTTTGGTTCGAAAAAAGAAAACAAGATGCGTGAGCTCGTCCACATCCAGGGTGGTCAGTGCGGTAACCAGATCGGTGCCAAGTTCTGGGAGGTCATCGCCGATGAGCACGGTACTTATTGATTCTTGACTTTGCGTATTTTCAGCACACGCTATGAATTTGGAGTTCGTTGTGCCAGACAGAGAAATAACATCTTCATAAATTTAGATTTTCGAGGACCACTTGGTTCGGCACATCGACTAGTGAACGAGCGTCTTTTCTCAAACTACTACAGGCATTGACCCCACGGGTACGTACCATGGTGACTCCGACTTGCAGTTGGAGCGCATCAATGTGTACTTCAACGAGGCCACCGGTGGGCGCTACGTGCCCCGCGCGGTCCTGATGGACTTGGAGCCGGGTACCATGGACTCCGTCCGCGCTGGTCCCTTCGGTCAGCTGTTCCGCCCGGACAACTTCGTGTTCGGTCAGACCGGTGCCGGTAACAACTGGGCCAAGGGTCACTACACCGAGGGTGCCGAGCTGATCGACTCCGTCCTGGATGTCGTCCGTAAGGAGGCTGAGGGCTGCGACTGCCTGCAGGGCTTCCAGCTGGTCCACTCCCTCGGTGGTGGTACCGGTTCCGGTATGGGAACGCTCCTGATCTCCAAGATCCGTGAGGAGTACCCGGACAGGATCATGTCCACCTACTCGGTCATCCCCTCCCCGAAGGTGTCCGATACCGTCGTCGAGCCGTACAACGCCGTGCTGTCCTTCCATCAGCTCGTCGAGAACGCGGATCAGGTGATGATGATGGACAACGAGGCCCTGTACGATATCTGCTTCCGTACCCTGAAGCTCACCACCCCGACCTACGGTGACTTGAACCACCTGGTCTCCGCGGCCATGTCCGCCACCACCTGCTGCATCCGGTTCCCGGGTCAGTTGAACTGCGACTTGCGCAAGGTCGCCGTGAACATGATCCCGTTCCCGCGTCTGCACTTCTTCATGACCGGGTTCTCGCCGCTGACCTCCCGTGGGTCGCAGCAGTACCGTGCCCTGACGGTCCCCGAGCTGACCCAGCAGATGTTCGACGCCAAGAACATGATGTGCGCGGCTGACCCCCGCCATGGTCGCTACCTGACCGCCTGCGCGCTCTTCCGTGGCCGCATGTCGACCAAGGAGGTCGATGAGCAGATGCTGAACGTGCAGAACAAGAACTCCTCGTACTTCGTCGAGTGGATCCCGAACAACATCAAGTCGTCCGTGTGCGACATCCCGCCGAAGGGCCTGAAGATGGCTGTCGGCTTCTTGGGCAACTCCACCGCCATCCAGGAGATGTTCAAGCGTGTCGCCGAGTACTTCACCGGCATGTTCCGCCGCAAGGCGTTCCTCCACTGGTACACCGGTGAGGGTATGGACGAGATGGAGTTCACCGAGGCCGAGTCCAACATGAACGACCTCGTGTCCGAGTACCAGCAGTACCAGGACGCCACCGCCGAGGAGGAGGGTGAATTCGACGAGGTAACTTGATCTTACTTTTCTTGTGAAACCGCGTGATGGCTGAGTGAGAGAACCATAGTCGGCGATCTTCCGAGAGCAAAATCATTTTTTCTAAAACCACATCACAGGAGGAGGGTGAGTACGACATGGAGCCGATGTAAGCGGCGTCGTCGAACCGGAACTGGAGATGCAAGCTTGATTTCGATTGGGACAATCTTTGAACCTCTTGTTTCGAGCAAATCTCGTTAGTGATAGACACAAAGAAGTGTCGTCGCTGAAGACCGATGAAAAAGTCGGCAGCATAAAAATCTAAAAGAGAAGCGCGTACCCGAGTAGTGGTCGTTCGCCAGGACGTCAAGGGAGAGACCTATGTTCATCAGCTGTCAGTCTGCAATCAGTGCAAGAAGTGTTTTCGGAAATAAGCCTCTGTCAATGCAACCACAGTCTCGTTCGTGCTGTGGGCATCGTTGCTCGCATTCTCGCTTCGGTGTGTGTCGGTGCGCTTGCGTCGATATGACATGTCATCGGGTTGTGTCTGTTGTGGTTCTTGAATTCGCGTTTCGGTTTACGCTTGATTCGCGTTTCGGTCTACTCCTACGGTGCACATCGGTCGTGGTCAGCTTGATTTTGCTACACGATTTTAGATGTACTGCTGGTAGAATAAGCACCGTGAGCAATAATTTCCCGACCTACACCTTCCTCTCAGCCGCCCAAGCATACCAGAAAATTGAAAAAATAACCACATTCATCCTTTTTTTGGTAGCCGTCACATCATCACAGCATGCCGAAGTCAAGTGCGGGGAAGTCTTCGTCCTCGGACGACACCGCTGTGAATGAAGCGATCTACGTCGCTCTGCGTGTGCGTCCCTTCGTGCCTCGCGAGGAAGGAGAAGCGCGAATCCTCAGCTGCAAGACGGGGAGGCTCGAGCTCAGTAACCCACAGGCTCCGAGCCAGCCATCAATGTTCGACGGTTTTGACGCTCTGATGGATTCTTCTGTCGAGGAAAGCCATCCGTTCTACTACAACCAGACAAAGGTGTACGACGCCCTCGGTAAGAAGGTTTTGGCAACGGTCACGGACGGCTACTCTGCGGCGCTTTTTGCGTACGGTCAGACTGGGTCCGGGAAGACAACGAGCGTGATGGGAAATTTGGACGTCGAAGAAGAGCGCGGTGTATTGCCGCGGCTCCTCATAGATTTGTTCAAGTCGTTTGACGCGAAAAAGGCTGGTGTAGCCAAGCAAGTGCGGTGCTCCATCCTGGAAATCTACAACGAGCGGCTGCGGGATTTGCTCGTCCCTCGCGAAACGGATACTCCCACTCCAAAAATCGACATCCGATCGCATCCGAAGTACGGAAACTACATCCCGAACCTGACGCAGGAGAAGGTATCAAGCCTTGAGGAGGTGATGCGGTGCATAGAGTTTGCGAGGTTGAACCAAACGGTTGCAGCGACCCAGATGAACGCGAAATCGTCGCGGGCGCATACGGTCTTCACCTTCAACGTGCTCTACGGGGACGCCGCGAATAAAGATGAACATCTCAGCATTATGCAGGCGACGAAGGATACTACAGCTGTGACGCTCCATTTTGTCGATCTTGCGGGTCGCGAAAACGAGAAGACGACGCTTGCCAGGGGCGAGAGGTTGGTGGAACTGGGGTTCATCAACAAGTCGCTGTTCCATTTGAGCAACTGCATCCAGGCGCTGGGTGCGAGCGCGAAGGGGGCAGGGAGCTACCCGAAGATGCGCGGCGCTTTCGACCCCGGACAGGTGAACTACAGGAACAGCAAAATCACCATGCTGCTACAAGAATCGTTATCGGGAAATAGCCGCACCTACATGCTGGGAACTTTGTCCCCCGCTGCGAGCGCCTTCGACGAGAACGCGGTGACGCTCCGGTTCGCGGCCACCGTGAAGAACATCAAAACGCAGTCGTCGAAGGTGACGGGGAAGACAGACGACAGGATCGTGGCGTTGCAGGAGGAGGTGGAGAGGCTCAAGCTGGCTCTACAGATGGCGAACGAAGAAGCACAGGCGTCCGTAGCGTCGTCCAGCAACGATAATTCTTCGAGCTCCGCTTGTAGTTCCGCCGAGCTGCAGGAGCAGTTGGACGCGGTGGAGGCGGCACTGAGGGAACAGACGCGCACCGCGGAGGAGCTGGCGGAGGAGGCGAAGCGTTTGCGGCGCGAACGCCAGCAGATGCGCGTGCGGCTGGGCATCGCCAAGACCCAGCTCGCGCACGAGAAGCAGAAGAGCGAGCTTTTGCCGTTCCTCTCGAACGAATCCGCGGACCAGCACCAGTGCGGGCATCTGGAGTACTCGTTTGCGCACTGCGGGAGCTGGTTCATCGGCAGCGATTTCGACGCGTGCGTGCAAGCCGCGAAGGCGGCCAACCAGTACGAGGAGATGGATACCGTTCCGCGCTTCTACGCCGAGCACGCGATCGAGAGCGAGAAGGTGCCCAACTGCGCGCAGCTGTACGGCTTCCAGATGGCTCCGGTGCTGTGCAAAATCACCAAAGTAACAAATACAACAAGCGGCGCAACTTCTACTGTCCCACCTCAGCTGCGATTGACCCTGCTCGCGGGGGCGGAATCTGGCGCCGCCGTTTGCGTGAACTCCGCCACGCTTACGAAACCCGGCGAGGAGTACGGCCCCCTGCAGCACGGCGACAAGATCACTTTGGGGCGGAGCTTCGTGTTTCGCGTCTACCTCCACGCGACGTCCGCGAGCGAGGAACCCCTCCACACGCCCCGCAACCGGCGGTCCGAGTTCAGCACGAGCACCGAAGTGCTGGAGGCGCTGCGGAAGCTGCTCCCCCCCGAGGAGTTCAGTGATGGGTTCAAGCTGCACCACGCGAAGCAGTTCGTGTCGAACCTGAAAACGCTGTCCCTGGACCACGAGAAGAAGACGAGAAAGTACCTGTACGAGTCCTGCAAACTGACGGCTTTGCTGCAGGAGGCGATGACGATCACGGAGGCGTTGCGGCCGCAGGACCAGCTGCTGTTCGAGCTCGCGCACACGGCCCCGATCGTCTACTACGGCTACCCGAAGTCCTACGTGCCGCAGCCCATCGTGCGGGTCGCGCGGCACGTGACGGAAAACTGGCAGAAGTACCGCCTGCAAAACTCCGGCTTCGTGAAGACGAATGCGGAGCACGTGAACGAAAACCAGAACGCGGCGCTCGACTTCGAGCACCACCACCACGCGGAGGTGCTCGAAGCGACCACCGAAACGCTGTTTGTGTGGAGCGTGACCAAGTTTTTGAGCCGGTTGGAGATGATGCGGGACATCTACCACGCGTGGCAAAAGGGCCAGGAGCTGGTGGTCGACCTTAAGGGGGACCCTTGGGTGGAAGCGGGGCCCGTGGAGATCGAGTTCTGGCTGCAGAAGCACACGAAGGAGATCCTCGCGGAGAAGGACGCCGTTGCGGGAGAGCGGGACCGGGCGAAGGAAGCACTGGGGGAGGCGAACGAGAAGGTGGACACTGCGGAAAGAAAGAGAGGCGCGGCGGAGGAACGCGTGAAGCAGCTGGAGGCCCAGCTGAAGGCGATGGCGGAGGTGCACGAACGGGAACAAAACGAAGAAAAGGGGAAGAAGTCGGAAGTTGAAATCGGCCTGCAAAAAGAGGTCGCGCGCCTGCAGATTGAGTGCGAGCAGGGCAACACAAAGGTCGCCGAGCTCGAGCACGCCCACGCGGAGGCGCTTCTCGCAGAGAGGCAGCAGGCGAAGCTGCGACAGGCGAGCGCCGAGGCGGAAACCAGGCGCGCGCGGGAAGAGGTGGATGTAAGCCTAAACAAGCAGAAAGAGCGGCTAGAAAAGGTTTCTGCAGAGGAGAAGGCGACGCTGCAGCGCAAGTTCGCGATCGAGCTGGAAACGCAGCAGCAGACGGCCGACGAGCTCCGGCAGCAGCTGGAGGCCGCGAAGGGCACGTTCGAGAAGCGGCAGTTACTGGAGCACGAGCGGTTCGAGGGGCTCCAGGAGGAGCTGCGCAGCCAGCAGGCCGCCTGGCGCGCGCAGATGGAGAAGGAAAAGAAGGAGCTCGCCCACGTGACGGAGGCCGCGGTGGCGGCGGCGAAAGCGAAGTGGGAGCGCGAAAAATACGAGTTGGAGAATTCGACCGCGGATCGAGACAGAGTTTCAGAGGAAGCGAAGAAAAAATTCGAGGGGGAAAAGCGAGAGCTGGAAGCCGCGGTCCACCAGCTGCAGCTCGAGAAGGAACGGGAGAAGTTGACGCTGGAGGGGATGCGGCTGGAATTCCAGCAAAAGCTGGAGACCGTGGTCAGAGAGCGCGAGAAGTTGCGAAGCGAGAAAGAGTTCCTGGAGGCACAAATAGGGCAGGACGAAAGCCTCGCGAAGCTGAAGCGGTGCATGGAACTAAGTGTCGCGAACCAGAAATTGCTGGACCAATTTTTCGCGAAGAAGGCCGCGAGTAAACTGAGTTTGAGTTTGACCTCCTCAGGCGGGGGCAGCGTGAAGGCGGGCGCGGACGTTGCGCCTTCGGTTTCGGGCTCGGAGAAAGTGAGCACCCTGAAATCGGTGTTGCCGGGACCGCTAGCGGAATCTTCTGAAAACGTGTCGGAAGATGCAAAGATTGAAGAAAATCAAAATGAGTGAGGACGAGAGAGAGCCTAGGAAGTAGGGACTGAGAAGAGGGGGTACTTACTTACACTACGCGAGCCGAGCGTTCGCTTTTCTCCGATACGAAGGCCGGAGCTCGCGGCGTTATAATTTGTTGGTACTACTTTTGCTTTTACGCTCGTGATTCGTGCATGCATTCATTGTTCTGTGTGTTGACCTACTTCGTCATTTACAGAACCAGTTAGATTTTGATTTTTATCGCAGGACAACGTAGGCGTGCTGTCGAAATCGACGAAGGAACATTTGATTTTCATCGCAGGCCGCTGCTTGAGAAGTGTCAAACGGAATCCAGCGACCACTGAAACGTATCGGTAATCGTGAAATCGTCGGTTGCAGTTGTGTTGCGATAAAGAAAGACGACTCGGTACAGGTAGATACTTCCCTCCTCGGTCCGTGTGAATACGTCCGGCGCATCGGGCGGTGGTGTCGTGCAGAAGCAGATACTTTTTTGCGTCCCGGCTGCTCGTACAACTCGTGACTGAAATAACGTGTTGGGCCCACCTCCGGGACCTCGTGGGGTCACGAATGTTTCCGTTAAATCGTACCCGTGTCCATCCTGTCGGTTCATCGTGATCGTGATTCAGAAAATTGCTCTTGTTTTCCTCTCCCTTCCAGGTGCATGACCCCTTGATTTATGATGCTGTGTTGAGCGCCTTGAATTCATGTGACACTTTTCGGGAACATGATTTTAAGTACCATGTGACGCCTTCCTCTTCCATCTTGTTTTCGGGGGCTACTTATCTTGAGGTAGGAAGAGATGTCGAAGGACAATAAGAGGCCCGTTGCGCGGGGGAGTAAGGGAAATGACACTTCCGAGACTTACGAGGGCACGTCCGGCGCCTCCGGGACTTCCAGCGGGGGGAGCCAGAGCGAGCGCGAGTCCCCGCGTTCCGCCCGGCACCAGGATCCGAGCCGGTACGAGGAGGACGCCAATAGCGCCTTTCATGCGGGCTACGGCACGGACAACTCGGTTGTGAGTACCCAGTCGCTTCCCATCGGCGGCCGCTCTCGCGCCGGGCCCTGCTTCGGATACGGCTCCACGCTGCGGGGGGGAAACGCCGGCGGCGCGACGTCTGTGAACACGTCCACAAACACGCCGCAGACGCCCGTCAGCGAGGAGGCGGTGGACATCGACGGCGGGGGTTCGGGTCGTGGAAATAATCCGAAACATGCCGCCGGTAAGTGGAATCGGCGGTCGAAGCACGGGGTGTCGGACGGCGAGGCGATTCTGCGCACGCGGAACCGGAACGCCACCGCAGCGCGGAAAATGGTCCAGAACTCGCGCAGGAAGAACGGGTTTTCGACGGTGGCTGACCGCGTGAAGGGGTACGCCGAGTTTCAGCGCCTCTTGGCATCGAAGGGCTCGCTGCCGTTCATAAAGCCGTCTAACTTCACGGTCGGACAAGCCTTTACGAACGCGTTCACCCAGAAGGAACAGTCGGAGGAACGGGACAGTGTCATCCGCGAACTCTACGACAGTGACTCGTCTTCAGACCAGTCCGAAGTCGGGAAGAGGGATAAGGTAGTGAAGACTTTTTTGAAGATATCTGGACGCGATTTATTTTCGTGAATGTTGTTCTCTTCCTTTTCGTAGGACCAATAGCGTTGGTCGGACGACAAACGCACTGTCTCTGAAGATTGTCGCCTGCCATCGGCATCGGTCCAAAGACATCGGCAAACTCTACGACCATCCCCAAAAAAATATTCAATCGCGGCCCACAGGTGATCGGCGCTCACAAGTGGTCTGCCGACCAGCTGGAGGATCTCCGCGAGGCTTTTCGCACCTATCTCCCCGACTACATGGTCGAGGGGCCCTGGGATCCCTTGTCCATCGCCATGTTCGTCATTTTCACCGTGAGCGTGGGTTTTTTTGGGTTCTGGATCTTCGCACACCCGGAGTGGGCGGGCAACTTCATGGGCGAGAACAAACTTCTGCGGCCGGTTGAGTTTGACCTGAACGTCTTCCGCCACCAGGACAGTCCGGCGCTGATCCACAACGTGTGGGCGATCCTTGCCATCCGCCTAGTCTTCTGCGCGGCGAGCTGGACGGTGCTGTGGTTCGCACTGAAAGATACCATGTGGGCGATAACAATGTACTCTTTGCTGTACTATTTTTAGGTCGTTTTGACCTACTCCTACGTTTTTCTTGCTGTGAGGAGGATTGATTCACGAACTTTAGAGTAAGGAGCGAGTCAGCATTGCAGAGCCACCGCCGCGCAGCTTCACGAGACGCGTCACGGGTATAATACAACACTCCAATCGCCCTTAATGACTCCAACCGCCACAGGTACACGATGTGGTCGTGGTCGTTCATGACGCTTCGTTGGACGCTTGCCTGCCTCATGTCTTTCATCACGGTTTTCGGCGGCTTCACACGGATTACTTCAACCGCCTACTACCGCATCGAGACTTTATATGAACTCCTCCGCTTCGTTTCCATCGTCCAGAACGGCACTACGGTTGTGATCGCCGTTTTTGTTCTCATCCCGCTCTTCTACATCATCCTTCGGATGTCGGACCGTCCGCACCTCGCTAGCGACTGGCTCCAGGTGAACTGTTCCTACTACAACCTGGTGATGCACTGCCTGAATTTTTTCCCCTTCGCGTTGTTCGAGCATGTGTTCATCAACCCGCGGCGGTTCAACGCAGTGGACATGTGGATCGGCCTGCTCATCGGGTACGTGTACAACGTGTTCTACCTTTTGGTGCTCGACCGGAACGGGCTGCACTTCTACCCCTTCCTGAACCCGCGGTCGCGGTGGTACTGTGTTGGCATCGTCGGACTGCATTTACTCATGTACATGTGGCTGGTGTGCGGAAACTTCATCGCGGGCGAGGCGCAAGGCGTGCGGGACGCAGAACGGGGGAATTTGAAAGTAGAGAAACTGTTGGTGAAACATCCCGGGCACACGAAAACGGTAGCAATGCAGTCGGTAGGAGCGTTCTGAGGAGTTCCGGGATTGAACGTATGGTTGGTCGCGGGGGAGCGATCGATGGATGGGGGTCAATCGATGGCGAGGTGGTGGCGTTGGCGAGAACAATCGGTACGCGGAAGCGCACGCGCCGATTTGTGTGGAGAAGGAGTGTCACATGTAGACCTGAAGACGGCGATGAGAGCATAGTCGCAGCTTGCGTTCGCTTCCATAGCAGACACATATTTGTTTCCGATGGAAGACACCCACAGGACACGAACACAGGCGGACGGACATAGTAGCATGGCAAGGTGGTGCCTGCATCTTCGCTTTGGCGAAAATACAAGTTTGATTGTTTGGTTTCAACACGTCATGCATAAAATTTATTTGCCATGATTTCTCTCTGTCATCAACGGTAGAAACGCATAATTTCAGTACAGGTTTTGCACTGAATATTGTTGGCTTTCGTCGTCGCTGACATTGTTGTAGCCGTTCTTTTTTTATTCTCTGTTTTTGCGCAGACATTTTTGAGCCGACCACCCGGGTGCGCACGCGTCTGGGCAGGACCGAGCCTAATAACTCCTCAAAGCTGATTGATATCGCGTTGATATAAAATATCTTGTAGATGGAGCAGGTGCTCCCGTTGTCGCGTGGCCAGCTTCTGCTGCTGCGCGGCGCTCCAGTCGACAAAAGTGTTCCCGGAGGGAGAAAATTCGGGCAAGGAGAGGGAGTGATGAGAGAGGAGGGGTCTTGGAATGTTTCGACGTGTGAATCGGCCGCGAGAAGCGTTTAGACAAAGAAGAGAGGCGAGTCGGGCGAGGTTCGGCAGCGAGAGTTTGGCGAGAATCGCATGTCCTTTTCGACCAGATCATTTTCATGACCCATAGCTATAACACATTGGCTCCGTATTCCAGAACTCTCAAGTGTACAAACGTAGCGTTGCAACTTTTTCAGCAGCACAGAAATTCGAACTGTTTTTTTTTTCTCTCGCCTTCCTTGCGGATCGATATGCCGTAGGCATTCATTTCCCTGGTCCTGCATCATCGCTTGGACCGCAGGAAAAGATGATCCAGCAAATCCCGGGCGGGATGCGTTTCGCTTGCGGCAGGGCGGTGCTTCTTGCATAGGCTGTCGCAGCCCGGTGAAGTCGTACGGGGCTTTAGGTCTGTGAGTCGGGGTCCCCACGACAATATCGATCGCCGGCGTCGCGGCAAAACCTGCAAGCAGGAACAGGACGATCGAAGAAGATGTTCAACGATTTCGGCCCCGGCGAGACCCAGCATGGGGCGCACGACAATGCTGCGCAGGAGGGCGTCCCGAAGAAGACGAGGATGGGCGCGTCCGACCGCAGGGAGCCGGCGTCCAACGCGGCGCCGGACCCCGCCGGCAACGGGGAGAAGGGGAAAAAGAAAAAGGACGCCAAGATGAGCAGCAAGGAGCGGGTGCGGCAGGCGTTAAATACGCGCGCGGATAGCACGACGATCATCATCGGGAGAAGCTACGTGACGGAGGCAGACGCGTTCCTTCCCTACGGCACGAAGAAGACGGCGAGCCGAATCACGCCCAAATACCCGGATATGGCAGCGAGTACTAATAGGACAATTAGCTTCATCTTCCATTCTTTTGTTCATCGGATTTTTAGTGATGAGAAATTACTAGCTACGAGGGCGAAGATCTGGTGATGTAGTTGTAGGCTAATACTCGAAAAAAAACCTCCTCCCCGCAGAGCAAGTGAAGAAGCTGGACCCGAAGCTGGGTATCCAGCCGGGGCTGAAGGCCGGCGAGCAGCCGGGGGCGCCGCAGTCGGTCGAAAGCCTGATTGCGCAGGGGCTGCACATGAGCAGGCCGGTGCAACCGTTTTACGAGCTTTCTCCGGCGGAGCAATCGAAAATCCGCTTCAACCTGACCGTGCGGAGAATTTTCATGTGCATCGGAGTCTCGTTCGCCGCAGGCTGCTGCGGCGGCGTGTGGTACTACCTCAAGTTCAAGGTACTATTGCTTTGATTGTTGCCACTCCTTGGTCGTTCCGTAGAGGAATTGGTGACAGACGTAGTTGGACGAGAGTAGCCGATATCGTGAGTTGCGGTCGTGAGAGATGGAGTTTTCGAAAACACACACCGTAGGAGGAGAGCGAGGAAGAGCCTAACTTCGATGCTGCCGGGTCTACGACGAGCACCACAGTTGCCCCCCCTGTTCGTTCGCGTTCGCGAAGTCTCGTCGAGGAGAGTCGTCTTGATGCTTTGATCAGCGGTAGAAGTGCTGCGGGCAACCGTGACCCTGCAACCCGTGAAGGCATGATCAGCACAGACTCCAACCCCATTCCCTCCACACTAGGGCGCCGGCGACGAAGACGAAGACCCGTTTGAGCCATACGAGGATTTGATCGAAGATCAAACCACCGAGGGGATCAGCACGTCCACAACGACGACGACAACCCTCACCCCGCCAGCGGTTTGCATCGGCCGCTACTGCCTCAGTACCGATTGTCTTTACTATACGTCACTTACGGAGTTATTTGTGCGTTTGGTAAGTAGCTGCGCTTGGTTGTAGTTCCGTTCGTTTCATCAACATTTATTTGTGACTGATCCATTGACACTGGGACGCATGCTCAAAGGTACAGCGGCGTGCGAGAATTTTGATACGCGGATTTTCACGCGGATCGCGGCAAATCTTTCCCAGACGTACGCGCCTCTGACGACCACGGTGGAGACGATCACGGACTGCCTGAATCAGACGGTGTTCGGCACGCCGCAGCTGGGTACTTACTCATCAGAGTACACTTACACTGTAGCAATCCCCTCGATGCAGATGCACCTGCACGTTGTTATAGAAAAGCAAAAGTACCCATTTTTTTGATAAAGAAAGTACGACCTTCGCCTTCCACAACTACAGCTGCCGACACGCTTTGCCAGAACCCAGGTTTCGGTTGCAACGGCATTCAGCTCATCCCGGCTAATCTGATTCCCTTTCTGATGGGGTTAAATGCGAAGGCCGCCGACATCTCTTGCGGGTGCAGCCTCTGCAACTGGCCCCGCGACTACATCTCCTCCGACCTGGGCGTGACCAACTGCGGAGAGTCGAACGCGCGCGCCTACATCAACGGCGACCCGTGCGGCACCGTGTGCGGGCTGACCTGGCCCGAGACGGTCGCGATGAACGAGACGGAGGCCGCGGAGACAACCACCACCACCACCTCCACCACCAGCACTACCACGACCACGGTCGACCCCACGATCTGCATCGGGCCCACGTACCGCCCGAACGACCATTTTTGTCCGGAGTGCACGGACTACCATTCCCGCATCGTCGCCACGCAGGCAAACTTCCTGCAGACCACGAGCAAGCTGCTGGTGGACTGCGTGAAGCGCACCTACCAGGGGATCCCGCAAATCGCGAGTCTGGGGAACGGGCGGACGTGCTCGCAGCAGCGGCTCTGCTTCGCATTCGAGGTGATGATCTTCGAGTTCGCGAAAACCGACCCGATGCTGAGCCTGGACTCCAACATAAAGTGCGGCTGCGAGCTCTGCAAGTGGCCGAGGGATTGGTACTCTTGCCTGGTCTTTGAAGTCGATCTTATTTATGGCTGGTGTACCAAGTGCAAGAACATGAATTGTATGAATCGCAAAAAAGGTTGTCCTACGGTACGGGCCGGGGCTGTCTGAACGCGGCGAACATAGTCGGCGGAAAGTGGTGCGGCGAGCGCTGCAACGGCACCTTCCCGGTGGGCTACACGGGCGACACGTCGACATGGGTCGGTCTCGCGATGGATTCTGTTTCGACGGGAAACGACTCGAACAGTTCGAATGCAACGCGGCTGCTGCAGAGCGTCGGTGGCGACGAAAAAGCGAACGCATTCATTCCGGGGAGCGTTCTTGGGCACGTCTTTAGCGATACGGCGACGGAAATTCTCAGCAGAAGTAGCAGTTCGAGTACATCGTCTGGTGCACCGGTGGCAGCTAGCTCGAGGTCGCCGTCGGTAATAGCGAGGAAAGCAGGTAGCAACCTCGGCACGGAAATGGACGATAAGAAAGCGCAAGCGATGAAACCTGCACAACCCGCTGACGCGGCGCATGACCATACGCAAGAACGTGCAACAACGGGGTCCGGATTCTTCTCTCGCATTGCTGCTGCGCTGGTACGGAAGGCTGCGCTGGTACTATCGTCAACAGCACCGGGGGTTCTGAACGCACTCCACGGAGCGACACCTTCGCAAACGTTGATCACTTCTGTGCCGTCCTCTTTTGGCGCAGCCTCGCCGTGGCAGGGTATTGTGGCACCGATGGCAGCGTCGGATGACGCGCTCAAGAACGAAATGTCGGATTCTTCTTCGTCTTCCGGCGGCAGTCACAGCCGCATATCTCCGGAACCGGACCAGGATGGTTTCCACGACATAGACGGCGTGCCAGGAACATTAGGTGCTGCTCGACTGCCGCGCCCGAGCGAAAAGGATACCAGCACACCCCCAGACGGATTCCTACTCGATTCGCGTTCGGGCTTATTTGCAGCGGATGTCGATGAGGAGCGGCACGTAGTCGCTCCCGCCATGTGCCATTTAGTTGCGCACGAAATCGGAGGTGCAGCAGCAGGAATTTCGTACACCACCTCGGCTTCTGCAGATAACGAGGACGCCACAGACGACGAAAGAGCAGGAACGCCTTGGTCTTCCAAGAAAAAAGCAAGTAGGCCGGCCGCCGCCTGGGAGGACGAGCGAGCCGACCTCACCTGGGGCGAAATCGGCCTTCGCCAGGAGAAACTGAAGGGCTTTCGATCCGTGTTCACCCGTCGCGTTCACGTGGAGGTGAAGCCGAAGATTGGAGAAGTGTTACTCGTCGACTACAACGGGCAGTGGAGCCAGAGCCCGGCGGCGTCTTCCGCTTTCGCAGCATCCTCGCTCACAGCTGCCGGCAGAAGGAAAACAGAGAGTTCCTCACAGGACGGGGATGCGGACCAAAGTTGGAGTTACCGTTACATCTTCGGGGATGCTGCGTTGAATCCCTTCCGATACGGCACAAACGAGCCTCGGGAGATGAACGTGCGAGCAGAGGGTGGAGCGGGAGCTGGAGCAGAGGAAGAGGATCAGTTCACACTCGAGAGCGAGCAAAACGCTGGTGATGAGGACTGGTGGGAAGAAACAAAAGTGCGCGGCGGCGACATCACGGATAACGAGGTGGCACAATGCATGAGCGGATTGTGGACGCCGGATAACCCGCGGCACGTGTTTTCGCTCTTCAAGCTACTCCAGCGCGTGCGGCAGGTACGAAGGCGGAAAACGAAAGTGATTCCGGAGTTGCTGGCTGCGGGGCCAGCAGCCGTGGCGGGGTTTGGTGATTTGGAGGCGAGAAAAGACAATGCGGACGCCCGTGCAGTGCCAGCAAGAACAGCTGCTGGAGGTGGAGGGGGAAACGCGAGAAAAATAGAAGCGCAGACAGCTCCTGGTCCTGCCGCGACGCCCACGCCTCCGTCGGGCAGAAGCAGTCCGCCAGAACCCGGTGAAGAGGTGCGGACGAAAGCGATTTCTGCTTCGCCGGCCGCCGAGAGCAGAACAGCGGAAGCTGCAAAGGCGCCGGGCGCAAAGAAGTTTGGAGTGAGTGCCTTCCAGAACTGGCGCGACCGGGGAAGGTAGCACCGGCTGTCATCAACCCGGAATCTTCACTACGCAGATCTGTTTTTACTGTAGACTAGTTTTATTTCCCAATTGCAACCGCATACCGCTTCAACTCATTGCAACCTTAGCAGAACTTGGAGAAATGAACGCAGAGCGCGACCCAGCGAGCAGTGCGCCATGTACATGGAATGTGAACTTACCATGTTTTGAAACGGTCCCACGCTGAACTTTTTTTGTTCCGCTTTTTAGTTCTTGCCGTCAAGCTAGCACTCGACAGAAGAGAAGGCGACACTCCTGGCTCGAATCAGATGACCTCGAGCGGCGCGCGCAAAAAAATATCACATGGGCCAACTACAAGATTTTGGTAACCGCTCTCTTGCGGGGGCACGGCTGGCTCCTACGTACTGCACCTTGTTCTGAAAAGTCGTGCCTGCCGATCTTAATGCGTAGCATTGTCTGATCAGTCTCGCCACCGAGAGTTGTACTTACCCATCGTGTCGGCACACCATAACGTCATCGTCAGTTGTGGGTTCGGCTTCGGCGTGCTGGGTGCAAATGCAATAAAATACCTCCGTGCTCGGGACAATGAATGGGGCTTGCGTGCTTTTGATGGTATCCATTGTAACCGTTGTCCGCGTCACTCTGTTGGGGGATAAAGTTAAGTCGTGCGTTGTATCGCCTTCCGGTTCCGTTGCCGTTCTCGTCCAGGGATATTTATTGGTTTCTTGATCCCTAGCGCTAGCCCTACGTGAACTTGCCTTTTAAAACTCCTGAATCAAGGAAGATAGGCACGTATGTAGTTTTTTTTGGAGTGCGGGGTAGTCGTTATTTCGATTTCATTTCTCCTGTACTGCGTCGGTAGTATCCACGCACAGCTGCATTGGGTCGTCCATTCGTAGGCGAAGGCCGCGAGAACATTGATACTTTGGCGCACACCCTCTTCGCGTTTACGGGGAGTAGAATGAAAGTAAGACAGTACACGTTAGTGTTAGAACGCTAGTATTCTTTCCGCTTGGAGGACTCGCTCAAGCCAGCCCGCCTGCAGCTCCGCCGCAGGGGTGCTCGAGTCGCGGCCCTAGAAGTCTTACAAGTGGGAGTGGACGGCGCCACCATGGCAGTGGTGGCGCCGTGGGAGACCGATGCTGCCGAGGGCGGGGGCTGCTCGCCTACCGAGGGGGGTGCGAGTGTGAAGAGCGGCAGC